>ML795278.1:512805-523285 GCA_009831015.1 Picea engelmannii
GGGGGGGGGGTCGGTCCATAACTGAACCCTCATCGTAGTTATGAACACACAGATCTCAACCACTCAAATCCACGCACCTCTTAAAATAAATCTTCCGATCACAAAACTTAGGATAAGTGGGTTTTTAGCCCACTTCTTATCATTCTTTTTCCATGGTGTCCATTCTGAAGGAAGAACACCCCCTTTACCAACATATGTGATAACACACTCCAATTCTCCCGACCAATGAACTTTTGAAATATTTGATCTATTGACATGTGTCTCTTTGTATGGATGGTCCAGATTAACTCTGGAATTCAAGACTTTGAGATTTTTTCTCTCTATCACACTCCATTTCTCCCAAACGATTCAATCTATCAACATGTGTCTCCTTTGATGGATGGTCTATATTAACTCCGAACTTTAGGACTTTTCACTCTATCACACTCCATTTCTCCCGAAGTGTTGAACTTAAGAACTGTTGTGAGATCTATGACTCACAACCACTTGCGCTAAAATCTGACGACTGTGATTTTCTCTTCAGCGCAATGCTTTACTGTTATAACCCTAAATTGCACCATACATGCATACCTGGCATTCAACCATCTTACTTACTATTTTTTCCAAGCCAACATTGAACAACTCTTCTTAAAAACATAATTTTTGAAGATGTACATGCCTTGCACCACTAATGCTCACGTACATACACTAGTTGCACCATTACAACCTACTTATACCCACAAAAGTTGCAAAAAATAAAACGTTGCAAGGGATTCATTGAGATTACGGGCTATTGGGTAGTTTTCCAAGTAATTCACTACCTATATCTCGTCACCCAACCGAATGATGCAGGAGAATCACTAGACCTTAGAAAATGCACCAACACACCAAAACACAGATGTGCAATGGAGAAAGGGAGAGGCCCCGACCCTCCCATTTTCAAATTTGAAATAATCCTATACAGATTTTTTTGCTGTAAGGTTGTAAATTTTGGGCCATGCCTTTGTATAGGTAGTGGTTGGATTTCCTTAAAATTTTTCTTGTAGTAGGCCCAGATGGTAGTCATGTCTGGGAAAACATTTATGAAAACTTTAATGTAATAGATGAGGTTAGGTGAGCGAGGATGAGCTTGCAGAGCCCCTCTTTTGTAAAGGAGATCTTGTATAAGATTTCAAGAGGCAGAGGATGATAGAGAGGTTTGGGTAGAGATTCCTTAGGAGGTAGAATAGTTCTGATAAAGAGAGATTGAGAGAATTGGGACTCTGTTACATTCTAGTTTTGTAATCATTTGTATAGACACACAGAGATAATAGAAAATCAGTGTTTTCCGAATACAATGCGTTTATGTTTTTATTCTTTTTCATGTTTGAATGTGTAACTGGTGAAGTATTGCATGATTTTCAATTGTTTCTCATCTTTGAGTTTCCGAGTGAAAGGAGTGCACACATTCAGTAAAGAGTGCGTTGACAGAGGTTTAACCTCAAGGTAAAGTTCAAGAGGGATACCATTTAACCTTCATCAATAGAAGTGCAAGGGGTGCACAAGAAGAACTCCTTATCAAGTTCAGAGAGAAATAGAGTTACTGAGAACTCTATCAAACTCTACCAGGTGGGCATTGAGCTGGTGAAAGTGTGCACAGAAGAACTCTATGTCGAATTCAGTAAGAAACAAAGTTGTTGAATACTCTATGAGGAAAAGCTCTGCAGGGAGTGCATCGAGCAAAAGAATGCCAGGTGGGCGAGAAGTATTTCTTGTTCAAGAAATCCTTCATATTTTGAGTTTGACGAAATCCCAAGAACACAAGGTGTGCATGGGAGATTTAAAAATCTCCGATGCCAAGAAGCTAAGGATGAGTAATGCAAAAAGTGCGTAGGATTCATATTTATTCTAAGTCTAAAAGCTCAAAGGAGAGATAATGCTTCAAGAGCGAAGCGAGACCCAAGAGTCGGGTTTGCAGGAGAAAATTCAAAGGCCATGAAATAATTGAAACTCATGCAATACTTTACCAGTTACACATTCAAACATGAAAATGCATAAAAACATAAACACATTGTATGCAGGAAAAACTACTTTTCTATTATCTCTATGTGTCTATACATATGGTTACAAAAAATGGACTATAACAGAGTCCCATTTATCTCAAGCTCTCTCTCTTAGAACTATTCTACCTCCTAAGGCCTCTCTACCCATACCTCTCTATCATCCTCTACCTCTTGAAATCTGATACAAAATCTCATTTACAAAAGAGGGGCTCTACGAGCTCTTCCTCTCTCAACTAACCTCATCTATTACATTGAATTTTTCATAAATGTTTTCCCAGACCTGACTACAATCTAGGCCTACTACAAGAAACCTTTTAAGGATATCCAACCACTACCTTTATAAAGGCATGACCTAACATTTACAACCTTACAACAAAAAAATCCATATAGGATTATTTCAAATTTAAAAATGGGAGGGTCGACGCCTCTCCCTTTCTCCATTGCGCATATGCATGTTGGTGTATTGGCACATTTGTTGAGGTGGAGCGATGTTCCTGCATCATACTCCACTGCTAGGAAAAACATGAGCTCCTTCTCATGAGCTCCTCTTCTCCAGTGTTGAAATCCTCCTGGATCCCAAATTCTCTTATGGAGTTGTCCTCTTGCTCCTCTCCAACTATGTTGTTGCTGCTGCTTTTGCATCTTCTTCTTCTTATTCCTGGAGAAAAAATAACTGGTACCCCAAGGTAAATTACAATATTTTGATTTCAATACTAGCTTTAATTTTCTTTAGATATAAATAATTTTCTTTAGATCTAAATAAATGTGAGGGTCGATGCCTCTCCCTTTCTCCTTTGCGCATATGCATGTTGGTGTATTGGTGCATTTGTTGAGGTGGAGCGATGCTCCTGCATCGTACTCCACTGCTAGGAAAAACATGAGCTCCTCTTCTCCAGTGTTGAAATCCTCTTGGATCCCAAATGCTCTTATGGATTTGTCCTCTTGCTCCTCTCCATCTATGTTGTTGTTGCTTCTTCTGCATCTTCTTCTTCTTATTCATTGATGCTATGGAAGGATCTCTTCTTTTCAACTCCTCTTTTTTGACTTCTTCTGCTGACCTCAACATCAACCTCCTTATCTCCTCTATCACCCTGTCCAACTGCTCCAGTGACTGGCTCTTCTTATGCAGTCTTCTCTGTTGCACTTCCTTATCAATGGGTATATCAACCCGATCCCCCATGTTTTCTTCATCTCCCATTGTGGCGCTAAGTTTCCACTCTACTGTGGATTCCAATTCCATAGTGGAAAGAATGGTGACAATCCCCAAGATGAATGGAATTTCCCACATAAAAATGCATGTGCCCAGGTTGACACATGTCTTCTTGAAGTTTCATGAGCTCCACTTAACATTCGTTCCCCTCCCATAGGAATCTAGGACAACATAGGTTATGTCCAAAGCTTAGCCTCTAGTAAATAATAATATAATATTATTCCCTTAGAGGTAATCCCTCTAGCTTAGCCCATTTTCCTAGACTCTTATCCCCTTCCCTTCCCTACCTAGTGGAGCTTAGTCCCCATAACTCTTTCTTTGTGGTCGGTCTACATGCAATGATGTAATTATATTAATTATGTGAGTATTTACATATAAAAAATCATCCCTAATGGCCTTAACATCTAGGCTCTCCGACCTATAAACACATAATCCTTCTATATTATTATAACTCGGCTCACCATCCTATCAAACATGTTTACAATTCATAATTACAACTGGGGTTCTACCTGGGAATATTACATCACATGATCTTCAGGTCAAGGAAGCTCAACTATGACATTCTCTGCCATTGAAACATCAAAATTTATAAGTATGAAATTATTAAGTATATGATTAATATACAACCATTTTACCATCTTGGGCATCAGTCACATAAACATCTTGGGGTTGCACCCCATTGGGATGGGGTTGTTGGGGAGAACCATGATCTTCTGCCCATGTTGCACTATCAACACTTTGTTGTCTAGCGCTAATGGTTTCATCGATAGTGTTTCTCCCCTAATTAAAACAAAGACAGACATTAAATTATGAACGATATCAAATATTTACATATTTTATAAGTAATGAAAGGTCAATGTGGACTGATTTTTATTTACCTTATCCCGCAAAATCAACCTTGGGGTCTTCCCCATGATTTTCCTATGATCAACCATGGACCTATAACCATACTTATAACCAAGTTGGATGTCTTCCTTCATGGTTTTAGTTCCAAATTCGTCGCCCTGCATTGGATAAGGGTATGTTTTTTTAATGTTTTTGGATGCAATTACCTGAAAGTTGTAAGGTGATACAAATAATATTCTTAAGATGTTTGGGTACTTACGATTCGTGACTATAACCTCAAGTAGTGACCCTATCCTAGCTTGTGTTGGCCATGTTTGGAAATCCTTGCTTTGGTTTCCCTTTTAGTGTCAAGAAACCTATAATAAAATTTTTTAAGTGTGTTATATATCACCACACTTTTATTTAGATCTAAGGAAAATTAAAGATGGTATTGAAATCAAAATATTGTAATTTACCTTGGGGTACCAGTTATATTTTCTCCTGATTTTTTCAATAACTTTTTTTTTGTATCATCAATGATCTCCTTCCACTCCCTCTATATAATTGAGGGAGGAGGCTCATACCTAAGATTTCCTACCAAGCTTCATCTATAAACATCTTGCGTATATTTTAAATATTTTCCTGCTGCAAAGGTGACCATTTTTTTATTGAACGTGTTTACTCCAAAGAGGTCTTTGAGATAATCCATAAGTTATTTTTTGAGGTTGGAGTTCTGGAAATTCCACCTCATGCATAAGTTTTCCCCAAAAATCAACAAGGCCTTTCTCTCTAGGTGCCTATAAAAATGGTTGTTTCCTACACACAAAAATATATCATCATTAATTTAAAAATAATAATCTAGATGATTTGTGTATGAGATGGACAACATGAAATGAATAAAATATGAAAAAATACCTAGGAGTCTTATTTGTTTTAATGGAAGTCCATTATCATCGACCAAAACTGTGCATGGAAGGGTCCCCATGCTTGTCACACGTCTAGCTCTAGGAAATGCAACCATGTTAACCACATCATCAACCTCATCTCTGCCACCATCTCTAGAGTCTGATCGATGTGTGGATGTTTGACGGTGTGTTTCATGGCTCCTATATAAATTAGGTGTGGAATATGGAGAAGTAAATAGTACTCTAGAAATTGTATGACTACCCGCATCAGGACTCTATGGTGTCTCCGCAATGCCACTACTACCAACACCGGGCTGAACAAGCTCCAAAAATCTCTTTATAATTTTTATTTTTTTTCGTGAGATAATGTAAAAGTTAAAGTACAAAGTTTCATAATTGAACATATGAGTAAATTAGAAAAAAACGCTTTAAATTATGGTTATTACCTTATATGTGTTAAGTTGTGACATAAGAATATTGATCTTTTCTAGGGCTTTGGGAGTTTGATTTAGACGATCTAATAAGCTAACAAGTTCCTTGTTTGCTTTAATGATCTTTTTTTTTATTAATACCATTGGATCAGGGGATGAATACAACCCCTCCTCATCGGTGGAATCGTGATCAACATGGCCTTCCGACTACATATAATTTCAACCAAAACAATGTTATGTCAGTAAAATTATATAAGAAAATAATAAAATTCACGTAAAATGAAAGTCAAATTTGATAATCATTTACATGTTTTGTAGCTAGACCTTTTCCATGATCATCCTGCCACATTATAATATAATTAGAACCCCCAAATATTTAAAAAAAAATTAACGATAACAAAAAAACTGATTGCCACCCAGATAAAATCAACCTGAACAATCAACCTCCCACATTATTCCCCAAATGGGGTGCCACATAGAGAGGGAAGGACACACGGATTAGAGCTGGGTGATGCCATAAATGTTGGCCATCGGCTCCCATATCCTTGTCGTTAACTATGGGAGTGAACCCAGACAGCCGATACCAAACGACGAGGCCTCTCATGTGAACAAGGAGGACGGTCGATCAGAGAATTAAGACCACAACCTTAATGGCCAAAGATATTACCTTCATCCTTATCAACTGCCTTGGAGGATTTGTGATGCAATTGGAGATTGCAGAGCTGAAGGCTGAACCTTCAGAGTGCAGGAAAAGAGACACCCCTTCAGCCAGTATTTCGGCCATAGCGTTGCTTCTACACATGTCAAGAGAAAGGGGGTGGCCTCGCAAAGGTGTGGCATGGTATGCATTTGACTCATGCAGGAAGCGACAAAAGAATTTTGAAAAAGCATTAGCTCTAGCTAGCAGGAGGAGAACTAGGAAGTCCAGGAGAACTAGAACGCCTCCCATGGCATATGTCGAGGAGATTGCTCTGGATGAATCCATCTAGAATTACCCATAGAATCTCCTCTTCACGGTCCCAGACAATTGGGATCCACTTGCCTATTTCAGGAAGGAGGCCATACCCCCTGCTCCAAGAACAACACACGGTCCCAGGGAAGATGATCCAGCTGAGGAATTCATGACTTGCTATGTGGAGGAAGAATTCCATGAAGGCATAGAAGGAAACATCCATATCACAACTGGTGAACCTCCTAAGGAAGTGGCACAACAGAATAGGTAGCAAGAGCACCGGGGTAGCAGTGTAAAAGAAAGAAAGGATGAGACCGACGCATAGAAGATAGCTCCCCTCTCCTCCACTCCACAAGAATTGTAGGACCAACCACCACTCCTTCACCCGGAGCACCTGGAATTAATTTTCGACACACGCAGCATGGTGGACGACCAGATTTTCAGGGCCATCTGAATCAACCAATGCCTTGATATGATTTATACCGCTTACTCCAGTACATCCCCAAGATGCCAATGCCCTACATGCACACATGTCTACGCAATTCCAGTTAGACGAGGAAAGAACGAAGACGATGATGAGAACACCGGTTAAAAGGTTTTATGCATGCTCATAGTTAGAAACTTTTTTCTTTTGTTGCAAACCAGAGCTCTAGCTCAGTTAGCTTATAGAAATGTTGTCGGTAGCATAGTAAATAACAGACTTACTCTAAGGGTGGCCATGCGTCCTGGCTTCCTTCGGGCAGGATGGCAGCCTGAAAGTTTGAGTTTGGAAAAGTGGCATGGAATGGCTAGCTATCTCGGTTTCCTCTCCAGGTGAGATAGTTGGCATTCCAACAGAACTCTGTAATTCTACAACTTTAATATAACAGGACCTACCTTTTTTACTTAAAAAAAAAAAAAAAAACCTCCCACATTATTATAAAATTGGGGCCGTGAAATATTTAAAACAATGTTAAAGATAAAAAATAAATATAATGCAATCAGTAGAGATTTCTTAAAGAGGTGTTGCATAAGTACCCACACACTATTAGTCGATGTTTCTATTTGATTCAAATGGTAATCCACTAATAACTCTTCCCCGAGATCTATCTTTTTTATTGCACACAAGACTACTTGATTCTCTTTGCGTCCCTCATATATGAAATTTGGTTTCTTGTTTGTTTTCCTAGGTCGTGTTTTGTTTATAAACCCTACAATATAGCTGGAATATTTAGGCCTTCCATCAATATAGATAGTCTCTCCCTTATTTTTATCCTTGTTTATTAGTTGTATATAATTTGCAGCGAGTGCATATCTTTTCATGCTTCACACGTATCGGACCAACTGTATCCAATCGTTATAATTGTAACATGGTCTAACATAGTCCATCAATTCAGTTACTTTATTTTATTTTACAGTTGTTCCATCCATGGAAAATATCCCCAGGCCATGCAGGGAGGATGGTGCAATGCGGTATGTCCTATTGTTGACAATGAAGTCAACATATATAGGAGGCAGTTCCTTAGGTACCCATTGTTTCACCATATGCTTATACCTAAGTGGAACCTCTATGTGTACTATGCTCTCATCATCATAAGAGCATGATCCTCCTTCAGAAAGAAAAAAATCCATGCATCTACAGAATTTTCTCTTGACTTTTTCACCTCCGGTCCTTTTTTGCTTATCATATCTACTAGATGCAGACACATTTTCCTCTATTTGTCCTAATATTTCCTCACTCGAAGAAGAAATATATGACAGGTACCTGTTGGGTTGTACCTTCAGTTGCATGTGCATGTGTTGTTAGATAGTAGTCCATCCTCATCTTAGTTCCAATTTTTGAACTTTTTTTTCTATATTCAAATTTCTAAATAAATGTTTTATATCTTTAGTTTTGGATGGACAATTATAGGGTGCAATTACCGATATTAGTAGGGGAACTCATGTATACAGTGGATTCCCAACTTAGTGAAGGGTATGAATCTCTAGGTGGGTGCACCTTAATTTGACTCACTTATCCATGCAAGCAATATGGACTTTGGTTAGATTTCACACTACGGAACAATGGTCAACCACCTAATGTAATGTGACATCCCTCTTGATTTTGGGCATATTAAGGACATATTAATGTGATATCCCTAAAGTCTACTAATTCTTGCCTTCATGGAAAAATAAGAGCTCACTTTTGAAGGTGCAAAGGATAAATATATTCATTGCATCTAACTAAGGCTGACCTAGGAGGATGTTGTACTCTAGGTCTACTAGAAGTACTAAAACATGGGTGTCTACAATCTCAGGACCAAACAAATAGGGATCAAAATAGCATTGAGGGGTCTAGTATTGGATTTGTTGAAACCTTAAAGGGTCCAACAGGTGGGTGAACATAAATTAACACCAAGGACAAGATATATAGGAGTTATTATGATGTTAATGGCAAATCCAGGATCAGAACTTACTCATTTGATGGTGAAATCATTGTGATGGATCTAAATGAAGAATGGGTTTACCATATTGGATTTCCATTCCTCTCTCAAAGGAATGTAGGAAATATCCAAGGAGAGAGAAGGGGACAAATATTTTGTAAGCCTAGGGGAGAAATCGTAAAAGGGACTCAATTATATGGGTCCTCTAGTTAGTACATGATCAGAGAACATTCATGTAGGCCGACATCTCAAAGACATGAGAGAATGACATTTGAATGAAGGAAGAATAATAGGAGGCAAGAAATCAACTAGCTTGGGGAGAGGGGGGAGGAACGATACTAGAATATTCATGAGGAGATTCGCATTTGGTTTGAGAGATGGCTCTAATCTAGTGAGAAGATATGGGACCCCAAGTGTCAATAAGGGTAAAGGCTAGTTTTTGAGTAGGCTTATCTAAATAAATACCTACCTAATGCATCAGGAGGAAAATATCCAAGTCAGTGAGGTTAGATAAAGAATCAGGTGAAGGGTGGTTCCTTTTGAGGTTAGAGTCAAACACTAGTTCCTGGGCACCTCTAGAGATATGGATCCTGTATATAACTTTGAGTGTAGACTAACTAAAAGAAGGGTTAGCATGAGAATTATCCTTCTTTTTAGGAGATTTAGGAGCGACCTCTTCTTCTTTGGAAGAATTGGAGTTGTCTTCAAGAGAAGCGTTCTTCTTGTTGTTCTTCTTGGAATACTTTAGAATATCATGATCGAGCATCATATTCTTGTAGCTATTGAGTTTGGAATTGTCTCATGTGACAACAATCTTAAGCTTAGGATCTCTATTAGTTTGGCCCTTGTTTACATCAAATATTTAAGTTTTCAACAATCGTTTGTATTATGAGAGTCGTGCTTGTGTTATTTACACCAAATGCCAATTTTTGAGGTTGATGCATGATGTTTCTCCTTTTCTCTAACTTAAAAGATAGTTCTAATTTCAATTTTGGGTCGGTTCATTTCTGTCACCATGTCTCGCATTTCATTTCTATTGGAGACTCACGGATTTGGTGTTTTAACTATGTTATCTCCCACAATAGACTTAAGTTAGGAATTTTCTATTTGATGGAGGTTTTCGATGGAATATTCAATTGAAGGGGGATCTATGATATAATTTGTGACCATGTTGTCTTGGTTCGAGGTATTGATAAAGAGGTGTTAAAAGGTGTCTTCTGATAAATTTTCCATAAAGTCGTGCAAAACCTTACACCATCAATGAATGAAAGTTTATTTAGATTCCTCGTCTTATTGTTTGAGGTTAACAAGGTTAAGGATACAATATTCATTTAGTTGAGGGGTGTTAAATTATTGGATGAACTAATTTGCTCACATGTAACGGTTATAAATTGACTCTTTAGGGAGACGATGTAACCATTGAAAGGAATCACCTATCAAGTATTGATGAAAAACATTTATAGTGATATTGTTTTTATAATGAATAAACTTGACACATGTAGTTGTGAAATATTTTAAGTGACACTCAAGGTATTCCTTTGCCGGAGCACCATTGAATTTAGGTAATTCAAGTAGTTTTGGGGGAATCCACATAACTACAATTTGAGGGGAAAGGATTGTATAAATGTTTTTGTGTAGGAAGGTCTATATGATGCATGAAGGTATTTATCCCTACTTCCTCCATTTGAGATCAAGTTTTTGTTTGAGTATGAAACATGGGTGGGGGGGGGGGGG
>ML795278.1:546311-588362 GCA_009831015.1 Picea engelmannii
CCCTCATCTTTCTTTTCTTCCCCCATGGGCGGTCGTCGGGGTTTGCGAGGCTGATCTCGCAAAGGTTCAACCAGATCGAGTCCCAACTCCTTGTACCCTGATCTCGTTGGGGACATGCAAAGAAGGATCGAGAATGAGCAGACTGCTCTGATACCACTGATCCGGATTTATGTAGGAACACAATGAAATACAGAAATACACATAAACGCAGAGATGCAATGGAAATAAGACTTCATTTCATTAATAACAAATGACTGAAATATGCTTACAGACAGAATGTAAATAAACTAGCTAAGGTGCAGGTAGCTTATCTCTGAGAAGAGATGTGGCTTCTACTCGCATCCATGAGAAGATGATTACAATGAGGCTCTAGAGGCCTTTTTACAATAGATGAGAATGCCAAAAGTCATATACATCCAAAAACCTAACCCTAGGAGATGAAGCGCCAAAAGTCATGTGGGCCCCGTTTGGGTAAGTTAGTACATCAACTTCCCGGGGTCGTAACTTTTGCATACGATCTCCGTTTTAGGCTTGTGATAGCTCGTTGGAAAGGTATCATCGAGGAGATTCATTTTGGGGGCTCAATTATGCCTTCAACTATCATTGAGAACCTAGATCTCAAAAAAACTTCATTTAGGCCCTCAAAATGGCTCCGGAAGTTAAAACCTGCTAAAAATAGTAAATTGCCAAAATTGCCAGAAAACTGTTTTGAGCCAGTCGGAAAAGGTGGGTGGCCACCGATATCCACCTAGATCATCTTGTTTAGAATATATCAAGGATACAAGTTCAAGGTAACATTTGAGGAACTATCATAGATGTACCAAGACTCATGGATCTAAGGGATAATGCGATGGTTGATGGGGAGACCCAAGGTCCAATTGGGACATGGATAGTGAGTTGAGAAACCACTTGAGATAAAAAAGTAAAGATGTATGTTCCATCAAAAGGGGGATATGTTGAAGAGGCTGGGAGAGGGTTAGATCAAGGGAAACAACTATTGATCTAAGAAGAGGGGCTTCCATTTTGATTGGAAGAGAGGTGAGTTTGAAGATAAGATGGAGGTTTAGTGAGTAGAATGTGAGGACCTCACAATATATCAAGGCCTTGTGAGAACTCTAGATCAACACCTTGGAGGCATACCGAATAGTGGAGATGGAGAAAGGGATCATGAGATGTGACTTAACCTACCATGCAAATAATGTTAAATTGAATGGCCCCATCATATAGAGGTAAAACCCTAGAGAATGCATTACTTTGGGAAGTAACCATGTAGGATGCCAAAGACAAAGAAGAGGAACCTCACTTATTTTTGAGAAAAGGGACACAACACTCCCTATTGTAGTGGAAGGCTAGTATAAGAAGTAGAATTTACAAGATAGAGGGGGGAAAAAAGTAGTCTTTGACCACTTCTAGAATGGGGTCATCCTTTTTAAGCAGGAAAAGGACTAAAATATTTTCAAGGGTATTTTATATATTTCCATCAATGACATGGACAATTTTGATGTGGACAATTTTGCATGGAGGCATTTTTGTCGGACCTCTTCATGAAAGATTGTGAATCTATGGTGCATGTAAAAATATGTGAGATGTGGGTTTATGATAACATTTTGAATTCTCCAATCACATTGATCATTTTCATTAGATGGAGCTTTTTCGGTCATGACCTTGTGTAAACCATTCCATTTGGTGTTTGTTTCACTAAGTGTGATCCAGGTGGATATTGGTTGCCACCTGCCTATTCCACTTGGACCCCCACCATTGTTTCTTTCATTTTTTTAGTTTCCTTAATTGTAGCACAATTTACTATTTTTGGTGGTCGGTTTGATGCCCAAAAAACGTCGTTTAGGGCCTCAAAATGGCTCCGGAAGTTCAGGACCCAAAAAACTGCCAAAAATAGTAAATTGTGCTACAATTAAGAAAATTGAAAAACTAAAAGAAACAATGGTGGGGGTCCAAGTAGAATAGGCGGATGGCCACCAATATCCACCTGGATCATTCATGTCCCCTTAGGAAGCAATGGTCCCCATTGCGTTGAGTTCCTCCATGAGATGAGGAAAATTCTGTTGAACTTGGTCCCTAGTGAGCTACTTGCCCTGGTGAAGGAGTTGGTATGCTTTGACAACTCAATATAGTTGGATCCTCTTATGGCGGGTGTTCTTGATCTATGCGTCCATAATCCGATCAGTTGTGGATTTTTCTATGCAATCTAGGTTTAAATCTATTGGTGTGAGTTGTTCTTCCATGTTGGATGTGTCCAGTGGAGGTGGAAAGTAGGGCTGAAGGCGGTCCACATTGAACACTAGGTGCAGACCAAGGAATGGTGGAATACTGAGCTCGAAGGAATTTTCCCCTATAGCCTTGGTGATGGTGTATGACCCATATAGGAGTGGGTGAATCTTGCAGTGGGGTCCAGCGAGGCACTCCTTTTGAAAATTTAGCCACACTTTGTCACCCACCTGGAAGTTGTGTTGCACCCAATGTTGTTCATGTCGCTTCTTGTACTTAGCATTGGCTCTGTCCAATATGTCACGAACCTATTGGTGAATGTGTTGAATGTGCTCAATGAAGTTGTTCACCTTGGAAACTTCATACTGAACATGAGCTAAATCAACCTGAGTAGATACAAATGGCATGGCTACATCAATGGGACATAGTGGTTGGAATCCCAAGCCCACCTGAAAGGGGCTGTGGGTGGTTGAGCTATGGAGGGATCGGTTATAGATATTTTTTACATAGGGGAGGCTCTCATCCCATGTGAGTGGATGCTTTGAGATTTACATGCGCAAAATGTGTACGATCATCCTGTTGATGACCTCTGTTTGGCCATTAGTTTGGGGATGGAAAGTTGTGGACTTGGTGAGCTTGGTGTCCAACATTTACTAGAGGTTGGACAAAAATGTACCGAGGAACCTTTCGTATTGATCTTATATGATAGACTGTGGGATCCCAAAGTGTACCCACACTCATTCAAAGAAGAGTTTAGCAGTGGCTTCTACTATGATATTCTTCTTGCAGGCCACCATAATGGCCATCTTCAAGAAGCTGTCAATGACCATAAAAACATAGTCATTTCCATGCTTAGTAGAAGGAAGGCCTGACATGTAATCCATGGAGATGGATTCCCAAGGTCGACTAGGGGTAGGCAACAGAGTATAGAGGCCTTACCTCTTGATGGTCGGTTTGGAAATGGCGTAGGTTGTGCAGGATATGATGTACTTCCCAACATCGTGTCAATGTTTTGGCCAATAGAAATACTTATGTAGTATTGCCACTGTTTTATCAACCTCAAAATGCCCAGGGACCCGACTATAGTGCGCTTCCCAAATCATCTTGGCACACTCGCTTGAAGGAAGACAAAGGTGTCCCAGATGACATAGTAGTGCATCCTGGAGGTGAAAATTTGGAACTCGGTTACCCTCCAAGAGCTCTTGTATGTGTGGTCGAATTATGGATCGCTCTTGTAGAGAAGAGACCAATTAGAAGTCTCATTCCCACAAGAGTTGAGCATGGTGGTTATCACCATGATCGGTTGTCGATTGAGGCAGTCTGCAACATTATTGGTGTTTCCCTTCTTGTACTTTCTGTTCAAATGAAATTGTTGTAGATATGTGGACCATTTCTGATGGTGATCATTCTGCAACTTCCCTTTTGTCTATATGAACTGCAAGGGTCGGTGGTCTATGTGGATGATTGTTTTCTTCCCCAAAATGTGAAGCTTCCATTATGAACAAGCCTGCATAATGTAATACATCTCTTTTTCATAAGTGGGATACTTTCAAAGTATGTCAGACAATGTCTCACTGTGATATTCCACTGGATTCCCCTGTTGAGTAAGAACTTCGCCAATAGCATAGTCAAGGCATCTGTATTGATATCAAATTTTTGTTGCAAGTCTGGTAATGTGAGCACTGGGGCACAAAAGAGGCGATGTTTCAATTCTACGAACGATTTCTATTGAGATTCCAACCAAAATAATTTTTCTTTTTCTCCTCCCTTGGTGACTTGAATTAAGGGCCAAGTGATATGAGAGAATCTCAACATGAAACTGTAGTAGAAATTAGCAAGACCTTGAAAGCTACGAAGCTCTGTTAGAGTGGTTGGGGCTGGCCAATTTTGAATGACTTGCATATTGGTTGGATCCACATGCACCCCACGCTCAACAATAATGTATCCCACATACTTAACCTGGGTAATGCCAAAAGTGCACTTCTCCAAATTGGCACACAACTTGTGTTTCTGTAGTGCTTGGAGGACCTATCATATGTGGTGGAGGTTCTCTACTCAAGTCTAGTTGAATATCAAGATTTCATCCAAGTAGACTACTACAAATGAGTTGGTGAATGGCCACAAGATGTCATCCATCAACCTCATGAAGTTTGTGGGAGCATTTGTCAACTCGAAAGGCATGACCAACCATTCGAAAGGGCCCTCCTTAGCTTTGAAGGAAGTCTTCCATACATCGAACAATTCGATTGGTACCTCGTGATACCTGGACTTCAAGTCGATATTGATGAAATATTTATCCCCTTTGAGTTTTTCTAGAAGGTCATCAATCCGTGGGATCGGGTACCTATTCCATACAGTGATCTTGTTCAGCACTCGATAGTCAATACAGAGTCTCCAAGTGCCATCCTTGTTTTGCACCAACATGATTGGGCTCCCACCGGGTGATGAACTTGGTCGTATGTGAACTTTCTACAATAGCTCCTAAATTTACCTCTTGATTTCATCATTCTCTGAAATAGAGAATCGATACATCAGTCCATTGGGCAGTGTCATACTTGGGGTCATATCGATGGGGTGCTTGACTTGCCAGTGCAAAGGCACTCCTACGAGTGAGGTGAACATGTCCCGATACTCCTCCATGACCTTGTCAATTTGTTGTTGTCTTGCAGAGGACCCCTATCTAGAGGTCATGACCACAATATTGTTCTTTCCTTGAGGGTGGATCATTAGGAAAAAAAATTTCTTGGTTTTGGAAATGATCTTATTGCATTGTTTTGCAGTAACCAAAGAGATAGCGGCAGGCGTTGGTACCTCTGGTATCCTGTACAAATTATTTCCCAAAGTAACAATAACAATGCGAGGTCAGGACTCATACACAACATGTCACTTCCACAAGTATGGTTGGCCTAATAATACATCACAAACATCAAGAGGAGAAATTTCACATAATACCTCTTTGGTGAAGGGCTTGATGTTGTAGGGAAGGTGAAACAATTGGTTGACGCGGAGATCTCGTCATTGGTGAATCCACCCTATGGTGTATGAGTGTGGGTGTTTTGTGGGTGGAAAACCCAACTGCTTCATGATCTCTGTTGAAATGAGGTTCTTTTGGCTCCCACTATCGACAATCAACTGTAGTGGGGAACCCTTTACCCACATCTAGGAGTGGAAGAGATTATCCTACTCCTATGGATATTTTGGTTCTTCCTTTTGGATATTCATGGTGGCAATGGTGGAATTGGGATCCACATCGATAATTTTTTTCCCCTTATCATTCCCCTTCTCAGGTTTTGATGCAGTGTCAAAGCATGATTCAGAAGCCTTCAACTCAACCACCGATGACTGCTTGGCCCGACACTCACTTCTTTTGTGTGAGGAGCTCTTATGGAACTCACACCACTTTCCTGTGTCCTTCTTTAGCTTCACGATGTTGTTCTTTGCTTGTGGCTTTGGAAGGTTGTCTTGAGCCACCATGCCTTGGATTTGTCCTTTGTTCTCCGGTTTGGGGGCACATTTCTCTTGATTTTGATTTGTATATGCAAAGTCTCACTTCTTTTGTTTGAATCTTTGCTCAATCTTGGCAGCATACCAGTATTTCATACCAAGGGAGGAGATTTTGAGGAACTCCATTTCCTTCTAAATGTATATGTGCAGACAACTACGGTAATTCATCACCTGCTAGCACAGGGGAAGACCTAGGTTTCAACTTTAACAATGCATCAACAATCCCTAACTATTGTCCCTTTCGGCAACACCTGCGAAGAAGATGCAGTCTCACCCGAAGTAGCAATAGGGGGTTGCAGGAAAGAGGTGTATACAACTAGAGGAAATGAAAAGCGGGTCCCGGGAAACACTCTCACATAGATATAGTTATTCTTTATCTTTCTTAAGCCTACTTCACACAGTATATCTTAGATCTAACACTATAACGCATTAACAGTATATCAGATAACAAAAGAACACAACATCAATCACACACAACAACAAGATATACATGGTTCACCCTCTCCCTAGGGCTATGTCCACAAAAATACACTTTATAATATATTATATAAAAGCATACAGTTCTATCTACACTTAGCTTGCATATCTCTCTCTCTTTCTTTCTCTTCTCCTCTCTCCCCTCCCTGTGCACCTAGCTACAAGGTTGATCTTCGCACCTAGATGAAGATATTACAATATGAGAATTCTCTCTCTCCCACATCACTTCTCTCTCACAACAACAATACTCACTCATAACATGAATGAATGACGAATCAACAACAACAACAACAAAAACCTGATCCTAGGTCCTCTAGACATTTATTTATACATTACAATGACTCTCAGACATCCTTAGGCCAAAACCTAGGTGTTAAAACCCCTAATACCAAAACCCTAGGTGTCAAAACCCTAAATACCAAAACCCTAGGTGTCTAAAACCCTAGGTCAACTTGACTTGTGTTTTTAGGGCTTTGCTAGCCCGTCTTTCCTTCTTTCTTGTGAGGTGCTCCAAAGCATCTATTGGTGGCTTTTTCCACTTCTTGAGTCGTCCATGATCCATATTCCTTGTTGATCTGTCTTCCTCGCTCTCCTCGTCCAACAACTTGATTTCTCTTAATTTTCTCTGTCTTTTCTTCTCTTTTGGTCACTTTGACCCAATCTCAGTAAACTTTTATTCCACACAGTCCGCACTTCGCGCTTCTTTCCTTAATATTCACAACCTTCCATAACCAAGGGCCAACAAGCCCCCAACACTCACATGTGACCCATCCTGAGTCATTTCAGGTTTGAACCTTATGTTTTTCTTCGTCTTTGGAATGTGCGGGGCAACCTATGATTTCTGCTCCGTCTGACCCATCTTTCCTTGTGCAAAATATCTTTTCAGTGTCTGGTACCCAGTTTCAACTGCACCTGGTACCTAGACCCTTATTCTCATGCTTTTACTGAGAGCTACGAGGCAGCTAGTTGTTGTAGTACAATTTCAAATGGCTCAACTTCACCAAACCTTCCTTCCATTCTCCATTCAAAGTTTTCAACTGTGCATATCCTCCTTCTGTAACGTAAACAACCTCATATAGCCCAAGCCAATGTGTCTTGAACTTCCCTGGATGCTTCATGAATTTTTTGTCGTATACCAATACCATATTGTTACACATTATTTCCGTCATCCTTATGACTGTTAATGATGTAAACCTATCTATTTGTTACACATTATTTTCATCATCCTTACGACCGTTAATGATGTAAACCTATTTGTTTCTTTCAGAGGGGTCAGTGGCCTGAATTCTTAAAGAAAGAAGGGAGAATAATTTTTCCTGAGAAAAGAAGTTACATTTTCCTTTGTAAAAGCCCTATTAAAGATGATTTTCCCATACTGCATTATGGCTAGGGTGTGAGAATGCCTGATTCTCGCAGGCTACACCATAGCTGGGTTGCGAGAGGTTTGTAGGTTGCTCTATAAATAGGGTGCGAGAATGCTCATATGTGGGAAAAAAGGCATCTTCTCAATGCTTCTAGAAGGAGAAACTTCCATGGTGAGGTGGCATCTGAATGGTTTGGATATTACTCTCTTTCATGATTTGGTGGGATCATCCTAAACTCCTCACCTTATCCTCTTCAGCTTATAAAAGGAGAGGAGATCTCATGGAGAAAGTTGGCTTGGATGAGCTTTAGATTTTGGGATTAGCTTGGATTGGATTGAGCTTTGGAGATTGTTAGCTTGGCTAGATGAGCCATTTTATCAACATAGATTGTGAATATTATCAGATCTATGCTCTCAAAATTCTTGGAGTGGAAGTGTGTGGGGAACGAAGGACAGTTGGAAGGGACCTTACGACATCAAGGCCATGGTTGTAATATGATACAGTAATATGATACAGTAATATGATTCTTTCCTATAAAGCTTGTTGTTTTTTATTGTATGTTTCCTTGATCACATACATAGGTTTATATTGAGTTTATGCTATTACTATCACTTTGGTTGGTTGCATTATTTTGCAGGTTCATCATTGTATGAGCGTTGGAACAGAGATAGGATGGTTATGGCAAGAGGAAGCGACGTTTAAATGGTATGTCACCTATCCCTCTTTAGTTATTAAATTCAATATTTAAAACTTAAGGAAAGCATCATGTTCTGGTGTGTTTTTTTCTAGATCTAGGTGTATCTAGGGAGATCAGTTAGTGTCTGCACCTACCAATTTATCCAATAACAAAATTGGCGACTCCACTAGGGAACACATTGTTTCCTATTTAGTCTAGTTTCCCTTGCTTTGATTGCTTGTTTTCTGGTCTCTAACTCTGTGGGAGATCCATCCAGACTCTCTGGATCTAAAATTTCACTCAAAAGTTTTGTCTTTTTTCCATTTTTTTCTTGATTACAAACCTTCTCGCACTGTAACTCTTTGTGGCCTATAAGAATCATTGATGTTTGCACCCTATTGTTCAGTTCAATGCGACCTTCTCACACCCTGCCTGTATCTAGACTGCGAGAATCCCTAATTCTCGCACTGTACCCCACTACTAGGATGTGAACTCATTTGTAAAAGTTTTGGATTAGGTATTCCTATCTTTTTGATGCCCAGTTTTGCTTTGATCAGCTGAATTGAACTTTTGGAGCCTATATTGATCTATTTATAGTCTGCTTGACATTCTTTGAGTTGCTTTTAGCCATCTTTTCTTTGTTTAGTTTTGAAGGATTAGTCTCTTGCTTTGAGTGTCTTTCAATTACAATGCGTGTGTTTTCTTTAAAATTGTTTAGGGAAAGATTAGATTTCTTCTGAATAGTTCGCTTTAAAAGAAAACTTTTAGTTTGGGTTTCTTTGTTTTAAGAAAGTTCATTATTTCTTTTAGTGAAATTTTTGAAACAAAAAGATTTAATTTCTTGCTTTATATTAGATTGGGGGCATCCTTGCATTTGAAGTAGCGAAATTGCATGATTCTTGGCATTTTTGGTCTTAAATTATGAATCGTGTATTGGTGTACAGTCTATTTTGATCATTTCTTAAAGATATTGATATTGATGAGTTTTTTAAAACTGTTGGCACATTTTGCATCCGGGAATGATAAATGTTTTCTCCTTCTCGTACCATAGCTCTCATCGAAATGAAAAAATTGCATCTTCATCCCTTTGCATAAATTTCTAGTCGGTCGAAACACCATATTATCCATGCCATATTACTTTTGAGTAACAACAACCTTAAAAATAAAGCGCTTATAAAAATTGATTAGACATTTTTATATTTTCTAGTAGCAAACCTACATTAGATTAGTTGTAGGGCTTTGGAAAAGGTGTGAAAGATAACTTTCCAAAGATGCAAACAAACATAGTATCTTGTGATAGGGAGAATTAAATCCACTTACTAAATTTTGTCCTGGGAAGCCCTTCTAACACAAGGGTCAATCACGAGGTCGCATTAAGATTGGCAGAGTTACTCACCCTGATTTGTTTGTCTTGGTGTAGAGATTGCATGTATTATGGGGGTCACTTGAAGGTATACCCACAATTATGAGTGGAAGCCTTTCAAGTTGATTTCAGGCTAGATACCCTGCCTTTGTGCGTGGATCAAACTATCGATTGTTTCCCGAGGCATCACTATAGTAATTGGTAACCTTAGTGGCCTATCTCTGTAGGTTCTTTACACAAGGTGACTGTGGAGGGGAAAGTCTTCACGGTACCTGGAATCGAAGTTGGCCAAACTCAGTCAGGGTTCTTGGAGGGTATACCCACGATTATGTGTGGGAGCTTGCACCAAGGCATAAGTCTGTTAATCAGGTCATTAATGTAACTTTTCCACCCGCTTTATCTTAGCCCTTTCTTACTTTGTTCCTATGACATTGGATTTCACCACCAACTAGTGTGCTCATTGTGAGAAGGTTTTGTTTGCTTGTTTTCTTACTATATTTTTAACATGTGTTGCTAGTTTTCCCTAGTGGACTCTAGATTGGATATTTATTTTCATGGTGTTAGTTCCCAGAATGACCAATGAAGGAACTCCTTTTCTAGGGGAACCTTTTGTTTTTCCTTCTTACAGAAACATTGGTCCTCCTCATATTGCTACTTTGAGCCTTCCAGGTCTCACGATTGGATTACCGGTATGGTTGTTTTCCACTCAGGTAATCCCGAATGCAGTTAGTGCTTCAATCACAAGCACTTCCCTCCAAGAGCATCTACCTCATGTTGATCCTTCACCTTCTTCACCAGTAAGATCTTCTTCGCCTTCTTCACTTGCAAGCTCTTCTCCCATTTCATATTCTTCACTAAGTGAAAGCTCTGAAGCTAGTAACCTGGTGAATAAGAAGAATAAGAAAAGGAAAAATAAGAAGAAGAAAAATGAGAAAGGATCAAAACCTCCAACCACTACTAAACATGTTGGAAAACAATCAGTTATTTTTAATCGTGCTGGGAGTGTTGATGGTGTCAAGATCACCCAAACAACTCGTAAGACCAAGTACCCTTGCAGGCTTTGTAAGGGTAGCCATCTTCTTAAGGATTACCCAAGGTTATAGAAGTATGGTCTACACACCCTAACCAACCCATGTCATTAGCCTCTAAACAACATGTTGATGATATCCCGTCAACTAGTCACAATACCATTGGGAAGAAGAAAAGTAGAGTCAAGTTCCCATGCATGTTATGAAAAGGGAGTCACCTAACTCACCTTTTCCCATGTATGGACAAAGCCTCAAAATTCCTGGAAGACATGACTGTTTCCTAGCCTCAAATTCCATCTACTTATCGCAAGCTTACTCTCGACCCACCTGTATTTAACGGAATGATTAATCTTGTGCCTCTATCGGTCAGTCTGATTAATCAAGTGGTCAATATGGTCATGTCCTTAGTTGAAATAGTAGACCAAGTGGTCATTCCGATCCTATCCTCAGTTGATCCCACTCTCCTATTAGAGAGTGAAACCCAAGTGGTCGATCCTTTTCCAAGCTTCGATCCCTTTCTCGCCTTGGAGAATGCAACCCAAGTGGTCGATCTGATCTCATCATCAGTCAATCCTACACTCTCGCTTGAGAGTAAACCTGATACTGCCCATGTTTTTCTCGTTGATACAGACTCTGCCATGTCGGGGGGTATTCCTCTTTCTCCTGTGAAACCCCCTCCAAGTAATGAGGCCATCCTTTTTAATTGGGGTTTGCTAACTGGACCTCGTCTTCCCTCTCACATTCCTTTCTAGATTATAGTGCAAGTTTGTGGTCGGGACGTTCCTCAGACGTTTATAGATGAAGGTGAGTTCGTTATCATTTTGTCCTCTTTTTCTTGGAAATCTTTGGGTTGTCCTCATCCAACCTCGGTTACGTAGAATTTGTTGGATGAGGACAACCCCGGTTAAGTATTTCAGCTATCACTCTGTTTTAACTTCATACTTTGGGGGGCTCTCTGTTACACATTATTTTAGTCATCCTTATGATCGTTAATGATGTAAACCTATATGTTTGTTACACATTATTTTCTTCATCCTTGTGACTGTTAATGATGTAAACCTATATGTTTCCTTCAGAGGGGTCAGTGGCCTGAGTTCTTGAAGAAAGAAGGGAGAAGAACTTTTTCGAAGAAAAGAAGTTGCATTTTCCTTTGTAAAAACCCTATTAAAGATGATTTTTTCATGTTGCACTATGGCTAAGGTGTGAGAATGCCCAATTCTCGTAGGTTGCACCATATCTGGGTTGCGAGAGGTTCACAGGTTTCTCTATAAGCAGGGTGAGAGAATGCTCATATGTGGGAAAAATGAGCATCTTCTCAATGCTTCTAGAAGGAGAAACTTCCATGGTGAGGTGGGATCTGAATGGTTTGGATCTTACTCACTTTCATGATTTGGTGGGATCATCCTAACCTCCTCACCTTATCCTCTTCAGCTTATAAAAGGAGAGGAGCTCTCATGGAGAAAGTTGGCTTGGATGAGCTTTATCTTTTGGGATTAGCTTGGATTGGATTGAGCTTTGGAGATTGTTAGCTTGGCTAGATGAGCCATTTTGTCAACATAGATTGTGAATATTATCAGATCTATGCTCTCAAAATTCTTGGAGTGGAAGTCTGTGGGGAATGAATGACAGTTGGAAGGGACCTTATGACATCAAGGCCATGGTTGTAATCTCTCTTTTACATTTAATATGATACAATAATATGATTCTTTCCTATAAAGCTTGTTGTGTTTTATTGTATTATTCCTTGATCACATACATAGGTTTATATTGAGTTTATGCTATTACTATCACTTTGGTTGGTTGCGTTCTTTTGTAGGTTCATCATTTTATGAGAGTTGGAATGGAGCTAGGATGGAAATGGCGAGAGGAAGCGACATTTAAACGGTATGTCACCTATCCCTCTTTAGTTAGTAAATTCAATATTTAAAACTTAAGGAAAGCGTCATGTTCTAGTGTGTTTTGTTCTAGATCTAGGTGGATCTAGGGAGATCAGTTAGTGTCTGCACCTACCGATTTATCCAATAACACATATCTCCTTGCTTGAAGGATTTATTATTGATGTGTCTATCATGATAGGTCTTTTCTCATTCCTTATGTACCTACTGATGGAATCCTGCAACAAATAGATCTTCTTCTAGTTCTACCAACTACGAAAGCCTCTCTTGAACAACACCAGTGTCATCCATATCTGTGAATGCTACAATTCTGAGACTAGGAACCAAATATTCCATAGGGACAACTACTTCTAGGACATACACCAACTTGAAGGGGGTATGCATTGTTATCTTCTTGCAAGTAGTTCTATAGGCCCATAACACTGTTGGTACTCTCAAGTCCTAGTCATCCATGTTCACACTGTAAATCTTTGTCAACGTTGTGTCCAAGATCATGTTGAAAGATTCAACTGTACCATTCACCTAGGGGTTGTAAGGGGTGCTCTTATGGTGATGAAATTCAAATTCAAGAGTCAAGGCTTCAATAGTCTTATTAATAAAATGCATTCCTTGATCGCTCATTAGGGTCTTCGGGCATCCAAACCTGGTTATGATATCCTCAAATATAAATTGTACAGTTGTAGTTGCACTAAAGTCCTTAAATTCTCTTGCTTTTTCCCATCTTTTCAAATACTCTATCGTAGTTATGATGTATCTAGCTTCTATGCACTTCCCCGGTGGGTTTATAGGAACCACAAAATCAATTTCCCATTTCTCAAATGCCTGCAAATTTAGCTGTGGTGCTAAAGGAATCTCATCTCTTCGGGAAGGCTTCCCAACTCTTTGGCATACATCTCATGATTTATAGTATTCCTTGGCATCTTTATGTAAAGTAGGCCACCAGAGAACAATTGTAAGAACCTTCTTCATTGTTGCTTTCCCTGCGTAGTGTACTCCTGTGATGCCTTCATGTGATTCTACTAAAATCAATGGTCTTTCTACCTCAATAATGCATCTCCTTAGGATCTCATCAGGTCCCATCTTATACAGTTGTCCGGTTATAAGTGAAAAATATGCAGCGTGCACTACTAATTGTTTCTTTTGGATGATTGTATATTCACTAGGTTCCATTCCTTTTGACAGTGATCAAAATCTAGACCAGGGGTCAAATTTTAGCTCAAAAATCAAATTTCTCTGAATTGCCTCAAAACAAATGGGTTTGTAGCCCTCGTCGTTACGAACCCAACACAACTTGCTTCGTCTCAAACAAATGTAGGGAGCGAGAGATATGGCGATCTGTTCATCAAGTCAAACAGGTAAAAAAATGATGCTGATTGTACCAGTCCGTAAAGTCCGTACAGTCCGTACGGTCTGACGTGGCAGGTCCATACGATTGTATGCTGACATGGCAGAGGTGACGTGGAAATCCGTTATTGGCAGATGTGGGTGAATTATTTGTTGACACGTGGCAGTTATTGGGCAAATGGTAAGGTGCCACATGGCCCAGTCATGGGCTGCCATGTGGCACCCCTTTATTGGCTAATGGTTTATTGGTTTGTTGTTTAAAATTTTGTGGAGCCGACTGGATTTGAACCGGTGACCTCCCCCACTGCATAGTGACTTCATAAAGTCCGCCTAGCCAACGCGTCGCATGGTGGTGCTTGTATAAACAATGGTTTTCATTTTATTTAAATTGCATTCAAATGTGATTTGGGGCGCGTCCGGGCCGGGGCTTAGCTCCAGCCCCGGTCGCATGCGTTTGAAACCACATGACCATGGATTTTTACACCATTTGCACATGAGAGTTAGTTTTTAAAACGGTTAAAAACCTATTATACGCCCGCCACTTGGTGCATTTGCATTTGTTTAAAACTCGTGGCCCTTTTTATATGAGAGCGCGGTCGTATGGAGGACCTTGTGACCGAGAGCTTGGCGGTTAGGGGCTGGGCGCACCCTAACCGTCCTACAGTTTGGACCATTTTTCAGAACTTCTCGGTGCTGGGTTTTAACACGCATTATGGAGCGTGTTCTTGGTTCATGCACACAGAGGTGCGTTTTGGCGAACCAGTTTCAGAAAGCTTGAAGGAGGAAAATGAAGGAGGCCTAACTTCTTCGTCTTTTGGCCGATTGAGGTGCCGTAAAAGCCCATCTAGGGGTTTTTGGACGTGATGGATCCATTGGTGCTATTTTCAAAGCCATTTGAAGACTTCTTCTGTAATTTTTTCACCATTGAAGTTTCAACAAGCTCTAGGGGGCTTGAAGCCCTCATTGATCGAGGACATGGTTTGGTGAGCCTATGTTTGTTTTCTGTGATTGAATAATCATTTTTGGCTGATTAATATGCTCTGAACACATTGGAACAGGTTTTAGAGGCTTTTGAGGACTTTTACAGGTGTTTTTTCCCAAGAGAAGCTCAGGGAAGCTTATGGCCACATGTATAAGAGGTCATGCCCGGATGAGTCATGATCCGTTTTCAAATTTCTATTAGTCATTTTTGGGGTTTTTATGTGTTCTGATCTCAATGGTACAATTTTTTTTTCCATTGGAGTTGAGAAAAATCTTGTAAAAGAAATTTTGACTAATTAATCCCAGAGAGCCAAGTCCATTATGGAGGCTCAAGGAGATGTAGCCCGAAGGGGGGTGAACTCCTTTATCATGTTGTGATTATTCTGAGTTTTGATGGTTTATTTGCTGCACGTTATGTTGTTCTGTATTTATTGAAAGCACATATATAACCATTTCAAAGAAAATTTGCTCACACATAAGCATTTACAAGAAGATACATGAACTTAACACATAAGTTTATCTTGCATATTTTAACACATGAAGCAAGGTCTTGTAAAATTTTATTTTCATGAAGTAGAGGGTGCTTGCATAGAATAACAAGTCAGCCTTCTATTTTCAGATCAGGTGGTATCAGAGCATAAGTTTTTTTGGCTCATGTGTTTTCCATTGATAGCTTGAGATTTAGCTATTGGTTTTTGTGCAAGTTTTGTGTTGAAGTTGGATATCTTGCAAAGATGGAGGAAGCTTCAAGCATTGATAGTTCTCATACATTTTCATTATCTAAATAAGAGTTGCTAACCCTGAGAGATTTGATGAAAGAGATGTGTGAAGACAGGAATGTGCGCATTTCTCTTGAAGAGCAGTTGATGGCCATGAAGCAGGAGAAAGACCAACTTCTTCAAAAGTTGCATGAGATGGAGATTCAACTCCATGAGGCAAAGGAAACCCTCACCAAGTACATGCATGAACATAAGGTATGCAATGTTAGTTTATCTTCTAATTCCTCACAAGAAGAATGTTTTGGTGGTTTTGAGAGTCAGAGAAGAGCAATAGGGTCCACGTTGTTGTTAAAAATGGGCTATGAAGGTAAAGGTTTGGGCAAGCATGCACAAGGCATTGTTGAGCCTATTGTTGTTGAAGAAAGACCCAAGTATTGTGGTCTTGGATATGAACAAATTGATGGAGCATATTCCAAAGTCGAGGAGACAAGGGAAAAGGTTCCAAGGATAAACTTTGTTTCAAGTTCACCTCCTCAAGAAGGCTTTAAAGGTGAAAGTTCAATCCCTCCAGCATGCAAGGCTTGTGTTCAAGATAAATGTGAATGTGTGAAACTGGAGAGTTGTGACAGTGATGAGGACAAGAACACTATTGATGGTCTTCAAAGGAGAGCCTGTAACTCTTCAAATTCACCTCCTCAAATAGGCGATAAAGGTGAATGTTCCAGGTATAATTCTGCTTATCATTCAGTTGCATTTGATTATGTTAAGCATGATAGATCTATATATAAATTTGGAAGAAAGAATCCTTGTACATATTGTGGTTTGTATAACCATCATGTTTCAAAGTGTTGGAAAATATTGGCCAATTTCAGGAAACTTTCTAAGCAAAGACATCGTGAAAAGAGGATGCAAAAGATTTGCACTCATTGTCAGAAGCGAGGTCATCTCGTTGATCAATGTTGGACGTTGCATCCAACCACTCATCCACAACACAAGAAGCAGTTGGATAATGAGTTTGGAAAGAATGGAAGAGGAGATGCCATCATCGATGTGAGTCAAGATGATTCACAAGAGGACGATGTCCAGCAGAAAAAGTCACCGTTGAGTTGGCTTGGTAAGAAATGGTTGGATTTCTTGAGCAAGTGAGGCTTGCGTTTTTCTGTTGTAAATGCACTTTTTAGTGTTATGTGTGCATATATGGGAAGCATGATAAGTTGCAGCCATTTATATTTTTTGTATTCAACTCTTAAGTACCCATATGTTTTGGGTTATGTACTTATGTTTGTACTGGAAGGAGAGTTGAAGAGTCATGAACATGCATTTGTTTTTATGTATGTGTAAGCAGTGAACTTGGTGATGGTTCATCATGAGTGATTCATGATTGTTACATGACTATGTATCATGTTTGTTGACTTGTCAGTTTGGGAAGGTTGATGTTTCAATGAGTCTCGACTGGTGTTGATGATTTTCTGATGACTATGTTGTGTCGATTGTGTTGTTCGACTTGTCTTTAGTCGATGGTGTTTATTGAATTGAAAGTCAAATTTGAGTACATTAAGATGCAGGAAAACACCATGTACTTTGATGAAGTACAAGATGCGACAGTTTGTTTAAGACTTTGTTGGCATCATTTTCAGTCTTGTATAATTTGTTTTCAAGATTGATGGTTTTCTTGGCTTGTGGCAAGATGTCGCAGAATTTTTTTTGCATCCATTGGAGAGCTGATTATGTTGACGTCAAAGATTTCACAAGAGGGACTTGATTCTCAGTGGGAAGGTTGGCATTCTTCCAAGCACAGAGAGAGCAGTGGGTCAGCAGCAGCCAGAGAGCAGTGGTTGAGGGACATAGCCAGTTGCAGTGCACGGCATGTCAGAGTATTCAGGTGATTGTCGAAAATATTTTGATATAACTTGAAAGCAAACAGATAAGCTTTTGTGGGTCCAAAAGCCTTTCAGTGGGAAGGTGTGATCAAAATCTGGACCAGGGGTCAAATTTTAGCTCAAAAATCAAAGTTCTCGGAATTGCCTCAAAACAAATGGGTTTGTATCCCTCGTCGTTACGAACCCAACGCAACTCATTTCGTCTCAAACGAATGTCAGGAGAGAGAGATATGGCAATTTGTTCGTCAAGTCAAATAGGTAAAAAAATGATGCTGACTGTACCAGTCTGTACAGTCCGTACAATCTGTACGATCTGACGTGGCAGGGCTGTACGAATGTATGTTGACATGGCAGAGGTGATGTGGCAATCCATTATTGGCAGATGTGGGTGAATTATTTGTTGACACGTGGCAGTTATTGGGCGAATGGTAAGGTGCCACGTGGCCCAGTCATGGGCTGCCACGTGGCACCCCTTTATTGGCTAATGGTTTATTGGTTTGTTGTTTAAAATTTTGTGGAGCTGACTAGATTTGAACCAGTGACCTCCCCCACTGCATAGTGACTTCACAAAGTCTACCTAGCCAACGCGCTGCATGGTGGTGCTTGTATAAACAATGGTTTTCATTTTATTTAAATTGCATTCAAATGTGATTTGGGGCGCGTCCGGGCTAGGGCTTAGCCCCATCCCCGGTCGCATGCATTTGAAACCATATGACCATGGATTTTTACACCATTTGCATGCAAGATTTAGTTTTTAAAACGGTTAACAACCTATTATACGCCCGCCACTTGGTGCATTTGCATTGGTTTAAAACTCGTGGCCCTTTTTATATGAGAGCGCAGTCGTATGGAGGACCTTGTGACCGAGAGCTTGGCAGTTAGGAGCTGGGCGCACCCTAATCGTCCTACAGTTTGGACCATTTTTTGAAACTGCTCGGTGCTGGGTTTTAACACGCATTATGGAGCGTGTTCTTGGTTCATGCACACAGAGGTGCATTTTGGCGAACCAGTTTCAGAAAGCTTGAAGGAGGAAAATGAAGGAGGCCTAACTTCTTCATCTTTTGGCCGATTGAGGTGCTGTAAAAGCCCAGCTAGGGATTTTTGGATGTGCTAGATCCATTGGTGCTATTGTCAAATCCATTTGAAGACTTCTTCTGCAAGTTTTTCACCATTGAAGTTTCAGCAAGCTCCGGGGAGCTTGAAGCCCTCATTGATCGAGGACATGGTTTGGTGAGCCTATGTTTGTTTTCTGTGATTGAATAATCATTTTTGGCTAATTAATATGCTCTGAACACATTGGAATAGGTTTCAGAGGCTGTTGAGGACTTTTACAGGTGTTTTTTCCCAAGAGAATCTCAGGGAAGCTTATGGCCACATGTAGAAGAGGTCATGCCCGGATGAGCCATGATCCGTTTTCAAAGTTCTATTAGTCATTTTTGGGGTTTTTATGTGTTCTGATCTCAATGGTACAGTCTATTTTTCCATTGGAGTTGAGCCGCAGCTTGTAAAAGAAATTTTAACTAATTAATCCCAGAGAGCCAAGTCCATTATGGAGGCTCAAGGAGATGTAGCCCGAAGGGGGGTGAACTCCTTTATCATGTTGTGATTGTTCTGAGTTTTGATGGTTTATTTGCTGCAAGTTATGTTGCTGTGTATTTATTGAAAGTACATATATAACCATTTCAAAGAACATTTGCTCACACATAAGCATTTACAAGAAGATACATGAACTTAACACGTAAGTTTATCTTGCATATTTTAACACATGAAGCAAGGTCCTGTAAAGTTTTAGTTTCATGAAGTAGAGGGTGCTTGCATAGCATAACAAGTCAGCCTTCTATTTTCAGATTAGACAGGAACTGGATTATCTCGACAAAGTGGTCATCAATCCTTCTAATGGCCAACAAATGTGCATATGGTAGTTTATCCTCCAAAATAGTAGGTTCCTCTCCATGCTCCAACCTATACAAATGATCAGGTCCCTTGTTCATTCTCCTTATCTTGACCACAATCTCAAAATCATATTCTTGGAATAGTAGTAGCCATCTACATATTCTTCCCCCCAACACTGGCTTGTTGACAGAGTGATTAGTGAACATCTTAAAGTGGCCCCCCAACAAGTACTGACGAAACTTCTGCAACACATATACCATGGCTAAACCTTCTCTCTCAGTGGTGGTGTATTTTATCTCAGCTGTTGAGAGCTTCTTGCTTGAAAAGGCTAACGGGTGGTCAATATCTCCTGCTCCTAGTTGTGCTAACACTCCTCCTAGTGAAATAGAATATGTGTCGACATGCACATGAAATTCCTTGCTCCAATCTAGAAAAACTAGAATAGGCTCAATAACCATTTTTTGTTTCAGTGTGTCGAAGCTCTGCTGACATTCTTCTATCCATTGAAACTGACAATATTTCTTCAGAAGCTTCTCCATAGGTGTTGTAATATATGCATAGCCCTTAATGAACTTACTGTAGTATCCAGTATGTCCCAATGCAGTGTGCATCTGTCTAACTGAAGTAGGAGGGGGTAGATCAACAATAATGGAAATCTTGGATGGATCTACCAACAACCCCTGCTTACACACAATATGGCCCAACAACACTCCAAAAGGTGAAAAGAAGATGCACTTCTTCAGATTTAGGGCAATATGACATTATCTACACTTATCCAACATTAGTCTTAAACATTCAATATGATTTTTTAATAAGATAAAAATAGTCCAATCATCAAAATAGGCTTCCAAAAATTTATGTAAAAAATCCTTGAATGCTTCGACCACCACCCTTGAAAAGATGGTTGGTGCATTTTTCAATCTAAAAGGTATCACTATATACTGGTAGGAACCCCATTCTATTGCAAATGTGGTCTTATGACAATATTCCTTGGCAATCTTGATCTGGTGATAACCTGAAAATCCATATGTAAAGGAATATACCTCTTGTCCTCCTAAATTATCTAACACTTCCTTTGTAAATGGTGTAGGGAATGGGTCATGCAAATATGCATCATTCAGATTCCTGAGGTCTACACTGATCCTAATCTCTCATGTCTTATTATCTTGTACCACCATAGGACTAATCCACTCTGACTCTTCAACAATTTCTATGATTCCTACTTCCAACATTATGTGTAATTCAATCTTCACTTTCTCCTTATATTTGGGATTCAATCTGTAGGGTCTCTACTTAACTAGCCTTGCATATGGTTTCAAGGGTATCTTCGTCTCTCCCATGGGCCCTTTTATTCCCTTCATATCAGTGAACAAGTCCTGATGTTCATGCAGTAATTTTGTGATCTTATCAATGGTGACATCATCCCAGTAGTCCCCAACATTAGCAAGCTTAGGTGCTTTCTCTGTTCCAATATTAACTTTCTTGATTTTGATTGGTTGTCCAATGAAGGGTAGTTCGACTCCTGGTCCTTCTATGTCTCTCTGTCCTTTTGTTTATGTGATGTTCACATTCCTAGGATCATCGTCTTCATCAACATTGATATTGTAACATCCTTGTAGTTTTTGAAGAGGTGCAGTCCATTCATCCTCTTCTTGCTCCTTAGGGAGGTTAGGTGCCTCCTCAAATACTTTCCATCTAAAAACTTGTAGAGCTTGATCTACTGAACGGTACTAGATTTCAAATGAAAATGTAGCTATAAATTTTTGAGTCATACCGTACTAATCTGAAGTGGTGAGACGCAGTTCTTCTTGAAGATACCAATTGATAAGCGTTGTGTCTAGAGTATTGATGAATTTATGCACCCACTGTTCTTGAGGAATGCTGCTCCAGGCCTCCTTACAACCTCGCACATGGTCCTTCATACAACTTTGACCTGTGTATCTAACTTCGCATCCTTCAATGTTGTCTGAAAATCGCACTGTCGTCAAAGTGCAACATTGTATCCAGTCCGTGATGTTCGTTTTATGTGTCCCCAACCATCTTGTTGGAGTAGCTTCCAAAGCCTCATCCAGTGCCAATAATCTATGTTGTACTGGTACAATTTCTTCAAATTCCAGTAAGAACGTTTCTAAGTGATTTAAACCATCAAATGAGGGAAAGTTACTTACTTCTGTGCCAATCCAGTGAAATTACTTGGTCAATATGGCACATCTTCACACAGAAACTTCATACATATTGTTCTACCATTTTTTCTTATGAGTCCGATGAGAATGTGTTGTCACTTTTCCATCTCAAATTCCCGTCTGTTGTACGGTTAATGTAATCATGTTGTCTTGTTGTCAATTTATATATATTCTCTAGCTCATATGCGTGGTCTTCTTCTCTGATGGGTTTTGTGTATCTTTTACCTTCATCAGGATCCATAGGTGCAATGACCCTAAGGCCATCACCTTCAAATGCCATCCTTATTTTCTTTAAGTCAACAAAAGTGGAATTGTTGAAATCCCAATCAATTCCTAACAGCGCGGGATAAGGACAACTATCATCAACTATCTCAATCACCTCGAAGTCAATAAATGTTCTTACGTCGTTGATGTCCACATGGACATGATCCAGCCTACCAAAGGGGATTACTTCCTACTGATTAGCCATCCTAAGTATGATAGGGGAATATATCAACTTAGGTTTTCCCATCAGTGCCCAGGTCTTTTTTGTCATAACATTGACCTCTGACCCTAAGTCGAGGACCACATAATCTATATCATAGTCTCCAATTTGGGAATTAAGGTGTAGTTCCTTATTTTTCCTTCTCTTTTTGTATAGTTGATGTACTTATTTATTCAGTAGAGGATATACCCTTCTTATCTCATACTATCTGATCAAATTTTATAGTTCTTGTATGGATTTTTCATCCTTAATCAAACTAGTGCAAGTACATAAGAATTCCATAAGTCTTCTTACCTCTTTTCCTTCTCCAGGTGAAGCAGAATGAACAAATGCTAGGCGCATTCCACATTCTCTCACTTCTGGTTGTGCCTTTTCTAAAGAATCCTGATCTCTTACAAACTCTTTTCTTACCAATTCAAATGTCTACTTCACTTTCTTTGGATCGAACTCCCATGTCTTCTTCACAACTCTTCTAACTCTTGATTCTTCTGTAATATTCCCTAGAGTCACCTTGGCTTATCCTATAGCAATGCCTCCTCTAGTAATAATTACCACTCTAGGATCCACTTCGTGAGGTTCTGCTGATATTAGTTGTACTTGTTGGTTCCCTCCTTGTCTTCCCTGAAGTTTGGCTAATAGTGCAGGACAATCTTCTATAACATGTTCAAATGAGTTGCAGTAACTGCAAGTGGTACAAGGGTTCTGATAGTCCCTTGCCAAGTGACTTGGTTGTGTGTAGTTATAACAAATGATATGTCCTTGACCTCCGCCCATGCCTCCTCCTCGTCCTATTTATTTGAATCTTCCATGAGGGTTGAAGTCTCCTCTTCCTGGGGAGTTAAAATGCATAACATTTCCTTCTTGTTGTACTTTTTCTTGAATTCTATATGTGTCTCTTGATCTTTCATGAAAGAGGTCATAAGCCCTAAAATATTTTTCATCATGCCCCACAGATTTACATAATGTGTAGTAAAGGTTGGTAGGTGTTTGGACATATTTTTTCATGTAATAGCATTCTCTAGGGCGATGTCTATTTCTACATACCTCATACTAAGGTAGAGTAACTTGATTCAAAGGGCTCAAGGCTCATGAAGCCAAGTACTCATGGAATAGAGGAAAATGCTCCTTATCATGACATTCAGATTTACATCTGATACACCAAATATATTCTCTTTTATCTTTCCCCTTATCCTTTTTCATATCTTCAACCTGTAGTGATAAGCTACTTAGCTGACTCAAAATTTGACTCATACCTGAACTGGACTCTCCCATAGGGGTTGATTCTAGTTTCATGGTGATCTCTAGCACCTCATCTTGTGAAGAGATCTTCTATTGCATCAGAGGGAATCTGATGTGTGGTAAGAGGGTAGTAATTAACCATTCTTTATTTTGTTCATCCAGAATCTGAAAACTCAAATGACCTGTCAGGGTCTTAAACCTCTGATCAAACTCCCAAATAGGTTCAACTACTTTTTGCTTGATTTATTTTAATGTTGTGATGCACTGTGACTCCAACTTGGGTTTCTTGAATTCTACAATCAACACAATCTTGATCACATTCAGTGGTTTCAACTGGACAACTCCTTGGACAAAATTCATGCACCATCTCAGTGCACAGTCTCTTAGGGTAGTACTAAACTGAGCTCTCTTAATAGCTTCGTCAGTTAAATTCTTAATAATACATACAGATTCTCATAAGAACCAATGTTGATCAAGATATTTAGATACATATCCACTAAAGGTGGGTAACCTCATCTCATCTTTCATAGATCTTCCTAGGTTTCCTGACTGAGTATGCCCTGAACCGCTTGTACCAGTGCTTTGAGTGTTCTGATAACTTAGGTTACTTTGGTTATTTAATGTTTTTAAAACAACAGGAGGTGTAAAAGTACCTGTTACACATTTTTTTCATCATCCCTATGACCTTTAATGATGTAAACCTACATGTTTCCATCAGAGGGGTTAGTGGTCTGAGTTCCTAAAGAGAGAAGGGAGAAGAACTTTTCCTGAGAAAAGAAGTTGCATTTTCCTTTGTAAAAACCCTATAAAAAAGGAAGTTCGCAGGCTGCATTATACCTAGGGTGAGAGAATGCCTAATTCTCGTAGGATACATCATAGCTAGGTCGCGAGGAGTTCGCAGTCTTCTATATAGGTAAGGTGCGAGAATGCTTACACGTGGGAAAAACGAACGTTTTCTTGAATATTCTAGAAGGAGAAAATTCCATGGTGAGGTGGCATCCGAATGGTTTGGATCTTACTGGATTTCATGATTTAGTGGGATCATCCTAACCTCCTCACCTTATCCTCTTCATCTTATAAAAGGAGAGAATCTCTCATGGAGAAGGGATAAGTTGGATTTGGCTTGGAATTATTAGCTTGGTTGGAGTGTCTTTGAGTTTTTCCTTTGTCAAGATAGATTGTAAATATTATCAGATCTATGCTTTTAGAATTCTTGGAGTGGAAGTGTGTGGGGAATGAAGGAAAGTTGGAAGGGACCTTATGACATCAAGGCCATGGTTGTAATCTCTCTTTCACATTTAATATGATTCTTTCCTATAAATCTTATTGTGTTTTATTGTATGATTCCTTGAACACATACATAGGTTTATATTGAGTTCATGCTATTACTATCACTTTGGTTGGTTGCGTTCTTTTGCAGGGTCATCAGTGTATGAGCATTGGAACGGAGCTAGGATGGCGATGGCAAGAGGAAGAGACATTTAAATGGTATGTCACCTATCTCTCTTTAGTTAGTAAATTCAATATTTAAAAATTAAGGAAAGCATCATGTTCTGGTGTGTTTTTTTCTAGATCTAGGTGGATCTAGGGAGATCAGTTAGTTTCCACACCTACCGATTTATCCAATAACAGTACTTACTTCAATAGTCTACGCAGTCCATGAAGTTTCTCACTCTTGTCAATGAGGTTCTTCAGTATTCCCTTTTTCTGCCCCAACAAAATATGAATGTTCCTCATTCAGTAACTCTTCTTCATCTCCACTGTAGAACCCTTCCTCCTGTGTTGGTGGTTCATGATTCTACTCAAACAAATTCACTAGAGTCATTTCTCTGAAAGTTCTCCCACTGCACATGTGTTCGACCTCTGTGTCATTGTCATTGTTTGAATTCTTGAACATTAGCTTTTTCAATCTGACCCACTACTGTATATTCAATATGTTCTTCTCATGCAATAACATCTTGATCTTCAACTTCAAGAAGCGTAAATTTTTTCCTCTTGCTCCCTTCAAGAAATATCTCTTTGCTTGTCTATATGATTCTACTCTATCAATATCAAACTCAGTGATATACCCTCCAATGGTATCAAATTAGTGATCTACTTCTCTTGACATGGAGTTATCAACTCTCTTGACCTTCTTGATCAATGCCGATGTCCAAACCACAGGTGGTCTGAGTCTGATCTCAAACTAGGTATCTGATAATCTAGCTAGCCACTAGCTCCTTATGAATTCCTCCAAAGAAAATCTCATGTATATTAGTAAAGATATACCTTCCCAACCAATATTCTTTACTAATATTAGGGTTCTTATTCCGATCTTCTGCGAAGTCCTTCTCTTGTTCCTCTATCCACTTCTAAATATCTGTCTTCGATGGAAACCACCTTGACATTCCCTCAAGAAGATCCTGGTCCCGACAATGGAACCATTTTTTGGCACAGGGGCAGACCCAGGGTTCATATCTAACATCGCACCAACAAGCCCTAACTATTGGCCCTTTCGAAAACACCTACGAAGCAGATGCAGTCTCACCCGAAGTAGCAATAGGGGGTTGCAGGACATAGGTGTATACAACTAGAGGAAATTTAAAGTGGTTCCAGGGCAACACTCTCACACAGATATAGCTATTATTTATCTTTCTTAATCCTACTTCACACATTATATCTCAGATCTAACACTATAATTCATTAACAGTATATCAAAGAACAAAAGAACATAACATCAATCACACACACCAACAAGATATACATGGTTCACCCTCTCCCTAGGGATATGTCCATAGAACTGTGCTTTATAATATATTAGATGAAAGCATGCAGTTCTATCTACACTTAGATTGCAGATCTCTCTCCCTTTCTTTCTCTTCTCCTCTCTCCCCTCCCTGCGCACCCAACTGCAGGGTTTATCTTCACACCCAACTGAAGATCTTAAAATACGATAATACTCTTTCTCCCATATCACTTCTCTCTCACAACAACAATACTCACTCATAACATGCATGAATGACGAATCAATCAACAACAACAACAACAACCTGATCTGAGGTCCTATAGACCTTTATTTATACATTACAATGACTCTCAGACATCCTTCAGCCAAAACCTAGGTGTCAAAACCCTAAATACCAAAACCCTAGGTGTCTAAAACCCTAGGTCAACTTCACCCACATTTTTAGGACTTTGTCAACCTATCTTTCTTTCTTTCTTGCAACATGCTACAAAGCATCTATTGGCATATTTTTCCACTTGTTGAGTCATCCACGATCCATCTTCCTTGTTGATTTGTCTTCCTCTCTCTCCTTGTCCAACGACTTGATTTATCTTACTTCGCTCCGTATTTTATGATCTTTTGGTCACTTCGACCCAATCTCAGTCAACTTGTCTTCCACACAGTTTGCACTTCACACTTCTTTCCTTAATATTCACAACCTTCTATAACCAAGGGCCAAAAACATGAAATGTTTCTCTGAATCTTTGATACCCAACTTTGTGTGCAGGGTATGGAATAGATTCTTCATCTCATGCACATCTTGATCCCTTTACTTCCACAATGTAGTCCATTGTATGTACTTGTCCTCATAGCTCCCCACGGGATAATATTGTTCCTTGATGGCATATCGAAAATAGTTCCAAGTGGGTACGACCGAGAACATAGAGGGTTCCTCCTCGTCCTTTTTCTCACAGTAGGTTTTTGGCCAGTCCTTGACATGGGGGGTGGCTTTGAGCAGTGAAAAAATAATCTTCTCTGAGTTAGTGATGCAGGAGCATCTCTCCACATCAGCCAGCCAGCCAGCCAGCCACGCCGAGCGTATGCATTCAAAGCTGAAGAGAGAGGCGTAGCCTCATTTGAATTTGAAAATGAATGTAATTAACGTTTTAAGATGGTGAGTTGTAGATTTGTGCCTTTGTGCAGGAATTAGGTAGATCGGCCTTTAATGTGTGTAATGGATGAGATCTAGAGTCGATTCTGGACTAAACAACCCATTTATTGTAATTAAATAGAGTAGGTAGACCTGGAGGGAAGCGCTCGATGAGCCCCTCAGGTAAAAGAGATTTTGAGATCTCATTTTGAGTTAGTGAACAATGGTAGTTGTGTTAGGATCTGCATGTAGAGCAGAGAAGAGGAGAGCTAGAGAGAGCTCGAGAACACCTCTGTAAATACAACCATTTGCCATTTTAATAGAAACATAAGTAGTTTTTCCTGCACATGTTCTATGTTATATGGATGTCTGTGTATGTTCTTTCATATGCTGTGAATGTATGTGTGTTAGATTTGCATTTTCAGGGAGTTTGTGTGATTTTAGTTGAGGGTCTTTGAGGTTTCATGTCAGGAGGGCATGACAGAGTGCTACAGACTCTAAATACCCATGCACAGAGGATGCACTTCTGAACTCTGCGGAGTCAGGCAAAGATGTATTGCGGCATAGGAACTGGAGTTAACAACTCAGGAGAAGACCTCAAGGTTTCTGAATACCTTGGAGGCAAGGCTATGTATGAGAGACACAGTTGCAGACAGAATTCTGCTGTGAATTCTATAGAGCTCTGCCAAGTGGGCATTGAGCACAGGCACAAGGTGCAGTTGGAGGAACTCTGTTGTGAGTTCAGAAAGAATCATAGAGGATTTTGAGAGCTCTTCTAGGTGGGCATTGAGCAAGTGCATAGGTGCACAGGAGGACAAAACGACTGGAAGTTCTGAGAAAAGAAGAAACTCTGTCAGGTGGGCATTGAGACTGTGTGCAGGCACAAAAGGGAAGAAAAAAACCCCTTAGGAGTCTGAGTGTTGTAGAAGTTCAGGAGGGACAACACCAACATGTGCATGAGGATATTTTGCAAGGAGTGCAGAAGTGGAATAATCCTTCACGGATTCGAAGATAAAATCTCAGGAGGAGTCAGTGTTTTCATACATGTAGCGAAGCTCAAGATAAAGGATCTCACAGAGGGAAAGGAGAAAAAAGGTTGAGGCCTTTGGGATATGGAAATTCTTCCAAGTCTCGGAAGAACGCGTGGAAGATCAGGAGGGAGAAATAGCAGCCGTTAGGTCGACTAGGAATTAGGTCTGGACTGTTAGTGTGTGCGTCCAGGGAGTAGTCGGAGGAGCGTAGGGAAGGATAATGGATTTGAGCCGTTAGATCTGGTTCAGGATCACTGACAGCAGGAGGACAAATCCCAACAAGGGGTGGATCCATCGAGATATCGTCACTCGGGAAATCGGAGATCCTGAGGTCGAGAGAATTGGGACACTATAAGTCTCGAAACAGCGAGATCAGATCTGGATTGTCCGTCAGGTTGGAACACATGGTAGAGATCTGAGGAGAGACAGAGATCAGAGTTTCACGAGTCTAGAGGACAAGGCATCCAGGACACTTGAAGTCGTGAACCCCGAGAGAAAATTGAGACCGTCCATTCGGAGAGGACGTGTGGCAAAAATCAGAGCCATCGGGGAAAAGTCCCGAAAGGGAGGACTCCATTGGAGCATCGGGAGTCGGAAAATCGGGAGTTCTGTGAGCAAGAGGTGGGGGAAATCTGTTGTGGAAACCCCGATAAGGAGGAAGGAGCCATAGTGGGAGCCAATTGTCAGTATATCGAACAAGGAAGGAGCCACCATTTAAGGGGTCAGCTGTTAGTGCAACGGAGAGTCAGGATTCAAGGGATCGGGAATCCCATGAGCAAAAGTATTTGGACATCGAAAAGTCTGAAACCCCGATGAGAGGTTTGACTAAGGTCACGGGGTAATGGTCACATGGACCAGGGGCTGAGCCAGGAGGGATAGCTAAAATTATAGTGCATCGGGAATCAGAGGATCGTGGATCCAAAGGGAAAGTGCATTTTGGCATAGCAAATCCTAAAATCCTGAAAGGAGCTTATGATTGTGGTCATATGAAGGCAGGTCACGTGGACCAACAGAACAGCTAGGAGAAGATAAGAAAAAAGGGGCGCATCGGAAATTTTTCCCATAGGTGATCGGGGATTGAAGAGTACAGTGACTCTCGACAGCAGGAAGCTCGAAACCCCGAACCTCGATATTGAGTCGGGAAAAGGTCACGGTAAAGAGTAGAAGACCGTGCAGTAAAGGGAAAGGACATGTGGATCAGGTTTTAGTAGAAGATTCTCGAGGGAATCCAACGAGCCACTTTGGTTCAACAGAAGTGGATTTTTGATCGATCCTGTGAGAGGGCGAGGAGTTGTAGGGTGAATAATCTCGCCGCCTACGTCAAGTGGTATCAGAGCGAGTTCTTGTCTGTATATTTCAGGTAGGAAGAGGCAGAGGAGGAAATCACTCTGATACACACACCATCAAGTGGTATCTTAGCAGGAAATTCATCTGTATATTTCAGGTGAAGGAAGACAGAGTTGTTGAGGACTCTGTAAGGATTGTTTGTGGGTAGGCAACAATCAAGAAGGCAGTCAGGGAGACTGTAGGGAGGATGAAGCTGGAAACACTTGGGATGTAGAGTGACAGAAGATTTGCTAGGAAAGCAGACAAAGACAACACCATGGTTACTAAAGACCATAGGCATGCTAGGAGGAAGAAAATCAAGGCAGAAAAGCTTACAGAATTGGATAAATAAAGTGATAAAGAGCTCTATCAATTAAAGGCAGACATAGAAAAGATCAAAATGCATATGCGGAAGGATAGGAGGTTGAGACGGATGCGTGAATTTCCCATGAAGAAGGCAAAGGTAAAATGGCCAGTCAAGGAGTTGATGGTCAGAGGACAGTGCAGGCTATTGAGAAAGTGGTTGAGGTATGCTGAAAACCTCAAGGCCATAGAGGAAAAGATAATTCATGTCTGTGAACCAGATACTGGGAGAAGTCTCGATGATTTTGAAAATGAATCAGTTGAGAATCTCAAGAACTGCCATGAGGGTAGGGAGGAAATTCCTAATTTCCAGGTGGGCAATGAGATGAGGTCGCTGTGGGATCTCGAAGACTGCCAGGAGGGCAGTGGAATCATCTCATATTGCCAGGTGGGCAGAGATGAAATTTCGAGACTGTCTAAAAGTCTCATGGACTTGGAGGAGAGTTCAATTCATCAGAGGTTGCTGATGAATATGGGATCAGTTGATCTCATAGTCTGCCAGCAGGGCAGTGAAAGCATCCCATATTGCCAGGTGGGCAGGGATGACCAGATGAGACTATCTATGGGTCTCATAAACTCAAAAGTGAGTTGGAATCAGCCAGGGGAGCTGACAGAGTAGATGGACTTGGATCAATAGATGTAGCTGATAGAGGTGAATGATCAGGATGATCTTCTAATGATTGGGGGAATTGGGATATTCCTACCATGTTCCCAGGAGGAGGAAGAAATCTGTGTTTCAGGTGCAACAACAACAGAAGAATAGTCGACTAAGACTGTCAAGGAGGAATTGGAGCAGGTGTTTGAGACTGCCCAAGCACAAGCATAAGCAGACGAAGAGGAGAATGAGCATTCTGAGGAATGTCTCAATGATTTCGTCCAGGGAGCTAAAAAGAAAGAAGCTGTAGCACTGAATTTTGTAGCAAAGGAAGCCAAAGAGAAGGCATGAATATTTACTACTCCATGGGATATGGATCTAGAGATGCTGGAGGATTGGTTGAACAATCCAAGGCCAGCAAGAGAGCTGGCAGAATTTGAGCTGTCAAAGAAGAGGATGACTGAACAGAAAGTCAGTCAAAGGGAGACTGTAGAGCTGAAGTCTGCAACAAAGTGGCAACTTGAGGCCACAGATGAATATGGAGAGGATGGCATGGGAGATCATGATGATCTGCTCATGTGCCAAAAAAATTTGCAGCTGAGGAGACTGCAAGAACAGGGCCAGCCATTGGAGCAGCTGGACCTAGTAATAGAAGAGATCAGAAGGCTGTTGTTGGGGTCATCAAAGACTGCCAACGAGGAGAGGCTGGGAAGAAAGGAAGTAGCAGCAGCACAGAAGTAGCAGCAACAACAAGAAGATGGACCAGATGGAAAGCTTCAGATATTTGTTTGGGATCCAGGAGGATTTCAAACCGCTTAGAGGGGAAGCGCATGAGCAGGAGCTCATGATTTTGCAGCTGAGGAGTTTGATGCAGGAGCATCTCTCCACGTTAGCCAGCCACGTTGAGCATATGCATTCAAAGTTGAAGAGAGAGGCGTAGCCTCATTTGAATTTGAAAATGAATGTAATTAATGTTTTAAGCTGGTGAGCTGTAGAGCCATGCCTTTGTGCAGGAATTAGGTAGATCAGCCTTTAATGTGTGTAATGGCTGAGATCTAGAGCTGATTCTGGACTAGACAACCCATTTATTGTAATTAAATAGAGTAGGTAGACCTGGAGGGAAGCGCTCGATGAGCCCCTCAGGTAAAAGAGATTTTGAGATCTCATTTTGAGTTAGTGAAGAGTGGTAGTTGTGTTAGGATTTTCATGTAGAGCGGAGAAGAGGAGAGCCATAGAGAGCTCGAGAACACCTCTGTAAATATAGGCATTTTCCATTTTAATAGAAACATAAGTAGTTTTTACTGCACATTTTCTGTGTTATATGGATGTCTGTGTATGTTCTTTCATATGCTATGAATGTATGTGTGTTAGATTTTCATTTGCAGGGAGTTTGTGTGATTTCAGTTGAGGGTATTTGAGATTTCATGTCAGGAGGGAATGACATAGTGCTATGGACTCTGAATACCCGTGCACAGAGGATGCACTTCTAAACTCTGTGGAGTTAGGCAAAGACGTGTTGCGGCACAGGAACTGGAGTCAACAACTCAGGAGAAGACCTCAAGGTTGCTGAATAACTTGGAGGCAAGGCTGTGTATGAGAGACACAGTTGTAGACAAAATTCTACTGTGAATTCTATAGAGCTCTGCCAAGTGGGCATTGAGCACAGGCACAAGGTGCAGTTGGAGGAACTTTGTTGTGAGTTCAGAAAGAATCATAAAGGATTCTGAGAGCTCTGCCAGGTGGGCATTGATCAAGTGCATAGGTGCACAGGAGGACAAAACGGCTGGAAGTTCTGAGAAAAGAAGAAACTCTGCCAGGTGGGCATTGAGACTGTGTGAAGGCACATAAGGGGAAGAGAACTCCTTTGAGTTCTTCCATTTGAAGGAAGAGTCCACTAAAGTATCTTTACTGGGTTGTTGAACACCCAGAAAGACTCAACAAGAGGTTGCTTGAGCAAGAGACCAGGAAGGCATTATATTCTCCATCTGCAGGAGAAGGAAGGAAGACAAAACCCCTTAGGAGTATGAGCGTTGTAGAAGTTCAGGAGGGACAACACCAGCGTGTGCATGAGGAGATTCTGTAGGTAGTGCATAAGTGGAAGAATCCTTCATGGATTCGAAGATAAAATCTCAGGAGGAGTCGGTGTTTTCATACATGTAGCGAAGCTCAAGATAAAGGAGCTCATAGAGGAAAAGGAGAAAAAAGGTTGAGGCCTTTGGGAGCTGGAAATTCTTCCAAGTCTTGAAAGAATGCGTGGAAGCTTAGGAGGGAGAAACAATAGCCATCAGGTCAGCTCAGAATTAGGTCTGGACCATTAGTATGTGCGCCCAAGGAGCAGCCGAAGGAGCGCAGGGAAGGAGAATGGATTTGAGTCGTTCGATCTGGTTCAGGATCACCGATAGCTGTCGAATCTACAAAAGTTGTGAGGGAGTTAAGTCCTCATGAACAAGAGGAAAAATCTCGACAAGGGGTGGAGCCATCAGGATATCGACACTCAGGAAATCGGAGATCCTGAGGTCGAGAGAATCGAGACACTATAAGTCTCGAAACAAGGAGATCAGATCTGGACCATCCATCAGGTTGGAGCACGTGGCGGAGATCTGAGGAGCGACGGAGATCGGAGTTTCGCGAGTTTAGAGGAAAAGGAATCCGGGACACTTGAAGTCGCGAACCCCGAGAGAAAATAAGGACCGTCCATTCGGAGAGGACGTGTGGCAGAAATCAGTTCCATCGGGGAAAATTCCCGAACGGGAGGAATCCATTGGAGCATTGGGAGTCGGCAAATCGGGAGTTCTGTGAGCAAGAGGTCGGGGAAATCTATTGTGGAAACCATGATAAGGAGGAAGGAGCCATAGTGGGAGCCAACTGTCAGTATATCGAACAAGGAAGGAGCTGGCATTTAAGGGGTCATCTGTCAGTGCAGCGGAGAGTTGGGATTCGAGGGATCAGGAATCCCGCGAGAAAAAGTATTTGGACATCAAAAAGTCTGAAACCCTGACGAGAGGTTTGACTGAGGTCACGGGGTAATGGTCACATGGACCAGGGGCTGAGCCAGGAGGGTTAGCTGAAATTATAGTGCATCGAGAATCGGAGGATCGTGGATCCAAAGGGCAAGTGCATTTTGGCATAGCAAAGCCCAAAATCCTGATAGGAGCTTATGATTGTGGTCATATGAAGGCAGGTCATGTGGACCAACATAATAGCTAGGAGAAGCTGAGGAAAAAGGGGTGCATTAGAAATTTTTCCCATCGGTGATAGGGGATTGAAGAGTACAGTGAATCTCGACAGCAGGAAGCTCGAAACCCCGAACCCCGATATTGAGTCGGGAAAAGGTCACGGTAAAGAGTAGAGGACCATGCAGTAAAGGGAAAGGACCTGTGGATTGGGTTTTAGCAGAAGATTCCCGAGGGAATCCAAGGAGCCACTTCAGTTCAGCAGAAGTGGATTTTTTATTGATCCTGTGAGCGGGTGAGGAGTTGTAGGGTGAATAATCTCGCCGCCTGCGTCAGTTAGAAAAGTCATGAACCGAGAAATATCCTTCTAATAGATTCAACCATCTATCTACGACGTCTGCATCTATTCGGCCATCAAATATGGGAATTTAAAAGTTTACATGTAACTTAAAAGGGGTTGTGCCTCTAGAGTGGTTGTTGGATGCAGATGTGCCACCAGTGGGCAGTCATTGAAGGATCTGGGTGAATTTATCCATCATCGTGTTCCTTTGTTTTTCAAGGGCCTCCTTGAGAAATATTTTGATCGGATGTCTTTCTCCCTCATATTTATTTTTTTCCCCCATGGGCAGCCGTCGGGGTTTACGAGGCTGATCTTGCAAAGGTTCAACCAGATCGAGCCCTAACTCCTTATACCTCGACCTCGTTGGGGACATGCAAAGAAGGATCAGGAAAGAGAAGATTGCTATGATACCACTGATCTGAATTTATGCAGGAATGCAAAAGAATACACAAATAACCATAGATACAAAGATGCAATGGAAATATCACTTCGTTTCATTAATATCAAAGAACTGAATCTTGTTTATAGATATAATGGAAATAAACTAGCTAGGTCATTGGTAACTTATCTCTGAGAAGAGATATGGCAACTACAAGTCTCTGGACTATGTGTTAAAATTAGGCTCGAAGGCCTATATATTATTGAGAAACAATGGAAAATCCTAAACATCCAAAAACCTAACCCTAGTATATGAAACACCATACTATGGGCCCCATCATGGTAATTTGTTACATCAATTTCCTGAGGTCGTAACTTTGGCAACCTATCTTTGTTTGATGCACATGATACATCATTAGAAATATCTATTCGAGGACTACAACTGCTGACAACGAATATCAAGTCTGGAATAGAATCACATTCATCGAAAAATATTATTTCATTACGAACTTGATATTCACTGTCAGCAGTTGTATTCCTCGGATAGATATTTCTAATGATGTATCATGTGCATCAAACGAAGATAGGATGCGAACGTTACAACCTTGGGAAATTGATGTACCAATTTACCCCGATGGGGCCCATAGTTTGGCATTTCATCTACTAGGGTTAGGTTTTTGGATGTTTAGGGTTTTCCATTGTTTCTCAATAATATATAGTCCTTCAAGCCTCATTGTAACACATAGTGCAGAAGCCTGTAGCCGGAACATCTCTTCTCAAAGACAAGCTACCAATGCCCTAGCTAGTTTATTTTCATTTTGTCTATAAACAAATTTCAGTTCTTTGATATTAATGAAATGAAGTGTTATTTCTACTGCATCTTTGTATTTATGGTTATTTTTGTATTCTGTTGTGTTCCTTCATAAATTCGGATCAAAGTGTAAAGAAAAATGTTGGATAATTATAAGATATAAGTTAGGTATGAGTTGTTTGTTACCTCTTTATTCCCTTTTATTTTAATGGTATCCATATTTTGTATTGATCAAATGAGAAATTAACTCATAACTGATGCCATTAGACACAAACTCAATCCTAAGGCCAACTAAGGAGAAACAACAACACACGCTAATTAATCTACGAGTCAAGCATGCAAACAAACCTTCTTACAAAGAATCGCTAGTTAGTGATGGAATCCAACATCTAAATATTGATGCACGAAGGGGTTGAGTTTCGACAGGTGGGAAAGTTACGTTGACAACCTTCTTAAAAAACTAACACCTCAGTGCAAGTTACCTCATCAAGAAGTGGGAAACCCTCCAAGGAATTTGAGTGAGTCTATCCAACATCGATCCCGAGTACAACACCACCTTCCCTGTGTTGTCACCTTGTGTAGGAAGTATAAAATATTATGGCCTCTATAGTACCACCTACTATACCAAAGTAGAGGGTGGACAGTCGACAGTTGAAATCAAGACCAACAAAGAAGGTTTGATTACTTTGTCAGCCCCAATGCAACCTCCTGATTGACCCTTGTGTTAGAAGGGATTCCCAAAGTCAATGATATAGCAACTAGATTTCACTCCCTAACTCAAATATTTATGTTTGTTTAGCAACTTTGGAATGTTATTCTCACAATCTTATTCCAAATTTCTACACCTAATATAAGATAGGTTTTAAGATCCATAGAAAATTTGCTAGATAAATTTTAATTAGTGATTAATTTTAGGTTGTTGTTACTGAAAGGAGTGGTCGTGAAACTGATGGTGTTTTAACTCGATTCTTTAAACCATGCAAGAGGAAAATGAAATGAAAGAATTTCAACTTCGATGAAAACTAGCTATGGGGAGGAGAAAGATGTTTTAATCAAAGAAATAATTTCTTGATAGATTACTATCTATGCACTACTAATGAAAAAAAGTATCAGCTAATTATCCGCACAAATGGAAGCAAAATGACCCAAATTTTAAAAATACCATGCAAATATCATATTTCACTTAGTACACCTATACAACATTGAATAAAATGTCATAATTTCTAACATAGTAAACTTTTATGATTATAGATACCACCATACACATCTTAAATAATCATAAGGATGATAGGGGCTTCACCTTGTGGATGGCCAAGAATTATTTAAGGGAAATGGGAAATGGATACTCAAAAAAAGATACATAGGGACATATGCCTCTAAGTGCATATCCTGAAAGTAAATCATCATCCTCGTATCATATTTTAACAATTGAGTGGTGAAGGAGGAATTTCCTTTTCAGTGATCTCATCAAGCACTGCGTATTCTTGTTTTTCTATTTCCTATTTCTTTCCCTGCAACTAATCTTTGTACATGACCTTCTCATTGAATATGACATCTCTACTCCTAATGATTTTGTTATTTCCATAATCCCATAAGAGATAACCAAAATCATTAACACCATATCCAATAAAGGTACACTTCTTGGATTTTTCCTCAAGCTTTGTTCTATTTTCTTTATCAATATGGACAAATGCTTCACAACTGAAAGTTGTCAAAAAAGAATAGTTTACCTTTTTTCCTGTCCATTCCTCCTCTAGAATTCTACCATCCAAAGAGCTTGAAGGTCCTTTGTTTATTAAGTAAACAACAGTATCTATAGCATCTGCCCAGAACTGTAAGGGCAAACCAGAATACAATCTCATACTCCTTGCACGCTCCTTGATTGTCCTGTTCATCGTTTCTGACACACCATTTTCTTGTGGTGTTCTTGGAATTGTCTTCTCTCTATGAATCCCATGGTATGAACAGTAATCATCAAAATCCTTGCTGCAATATTCACCTCCATTATCTAAGCTGAGACACTTCAAAATTTTTCCTGTCTCATTCTCAACTAAAGCTTTCCATTTCTTAAAAGTATCAAAAACATCAGATTTTTTTCAAATGCAATAAACCCAAGTTTTTCTAGTTACATCATCAATAAAAGTAATATAATAATGAGAGCCACCAAGAGATGATACCTAAGTTGGTCCCCATACATTTTTATGCACAAGATCTAACCTTTCACTCTTCTTTTCTTTTCCGACTCTGTGAAATCTGACTGTCTTTTGTTTTCCATAAACACAATGCTTACAGAAATCCAAATCAATTTGTTTAAGATTTGGCAACAAATTTATTTTGTGAAGTATATGCATCCCCTTCTCACTCATGTATCCAAGCCTATGATTCCACAGTGATGTATCCACTCCTGTAGAAGCTAAAGATATAGAAGATTCAGTATTACCAATACATAAATACAATGTACCTACCTTCTCTCCTTTCTCTATCACCAATGATCCTTTGATGACCTTCAACGTCTTATTTGTAAATATGGATATGCAACCTTCACTTGCCAACTACCCTGTTGAAATTATATTTTTCCTTAAATATGGAACATGTCTTACCTCTTTCAACAACCATTGGTTTCCATTGTGTTTCTTTATTTTTACCTTTCCCATTCCAACAATTTTTCATGGTGCATCGTCACCCAAAATCACCTTGAACATAATCTAGAAAATGTTTCCTATGGGGTGTGGCATGAAATGAAGCCCCTGAATCTACTAACCAAGACTCAGAAATATTATCTATAGAAAGAATCAAAGCATATTGTAACACATCACTTGTTACATTTGCTTCATGATTTCTCTCCTGCTATCCATCTCTTTGTTTCTTTGGAGCTCTGCAGTCTTTCTTTAGATGTCATTTCTTCCCACAATTCTAGCACTCTATCTTTCCAAGTTTGGATTTGGATCTACCCTTCCTAGAATTCCCACAGTTCCCTGAGTCCTTTCCTCTATCATTTTGTCTTCCCCTGTTCTCCATGTTCAACACATTACCTGATGTCTCACCTGTGCTTTTCCGTCGCATTTCCTCACTAAGGATAACACCAACAACATCATCAAATTTTAAAGTATTTGAACCTAAGACAGAGTTACTTACAACCATGACCAAGTCATTCCATCTTTTTGGCAATGAGCACAAGATTAGAAGAGCCTTGACCTCATCATCAACGTACACTTTTACGGAACTTAGTTTATTAGTAACCGTATTAAATTCATTTAAATGATCTGCAAAAGACCCACCTTCTGACATCTTCATATTAAATAATCTCTTCATTATAAATACCTTATTAGACACTGAGGGTTTTTCATACAGTTTAGCCAATGCGTCCATCAGATCCTTCATTGTCTTTTCTTTCAAAATATTGAAAGCCACCGATGCTACCAAGCTCAGCCATATCGTTCCTAGAGCCTTTCTGTCAAGAATATCCCATTCTTCATCCTTCGTAGCCACCGAATTCTTTGTTATTCCACCTAATGGTAGGAATAGATCCTTCTGATATAAATAGTCTTCCATCTACATCTTCCATAACTAGTAGTTTTGGCCGTTAAATTTCTCAACCCTAAACTTTCCATCTTCCGACATTGCTCCCACTCGAACCAGGAACCCTCTTTTCCTGCGAGTTACCTTTTTATCTGATACCAGTTGTTAGAAAAACAAGACCGTGGACCAATAAAATAAAACAAATGTGGAAACAAATCACAAAAGATACACAATACAATAGAGACACAGATTTACGTGGTTCACCCAGTGTGGCTACATCCACTAGAGAAATTTCCAGGTCCTTCCTTTATTATTATCCAGCATATGAAGGGATACAACCTACAACAAACCCACTGTAAATTCCTCTTATTTCTCTCACAATCTCCTATCTCAGAATACCATATTCGCCATCAACCATAGCCGTAATACATTTCTCTCATAAAAGAGGGTTGCCTTCTAGGGAAAAAAAACCCTAACATAATCTCTATCGTTTGATCTATGACCTTATAATGAATGGTCTAGATTTACAATGAAATTACAATATATATTTACATGACAATTTTTCCTTCAGGGGCTTTTCCCTCGAACCCCTGCTTGCCCCTAGACCCTCCAGTCAGGGGGATATCCCCCCCATACCCCGCAGAGGGGGTACCCCCCCTCTGCACTCCCTCATGTGGAAGAGTGTACATACTTCTGGGGTGTAAATACTTCATGGGGTATAAACAAATCTGAAAGTAAAATACCTATGAAACAATAAGATAATCAGGCTCCACAACCAACAAAAAAGATCCAAGTGTGGGTTTCCCCATCTATCTTTACCAATGAAATATTGAGTAATATTAGGGTTCTAGCCATCATTAGTGGGCAGAACAATAAGGTTTATCTTGGATATGCTCAAGTGAGGCTACAAATTAGATGGAAAAGGAAATAGATTTGGTTGGATATTTGGGTCACCCAAGTACAAATGGCCTATTTGGTATAATTTGGAAAATTAATCTAATTCTGCATTAAAATTAAAATTAAAATTACTATTTTCCTTCTCCCACCCCTTCATACATCTATGACCCTTTTCCATATCCTGTTTTGGGGTCATGGGAGCCAGAACTACAAAAACTCATCTAACAAACCAAATATAAATGAAAATGCAATTTACAATTAGCCTTATAGACCCAACATATTCAAGCAATCATAAATTGACTGGATTATGATTGAAGAAAAATAGTGCATCTATCTAACGCATTGATTTATGATCCTTTTATAGCTGGTTATATAGAGAGTGAAAAAGTGAGGGAACACATGTTGGCTAACAAATGAGGCAATTTTTTTTTTCAAAAGTGCTAGTAAAGGCCCAATTCTATGTAAGTGATTAATAAAAAGCATGTGAAATTACGAGCGACTCTTAAAATATTTTTCATTATAAAACACTCATAATGAAGAAAATTCATATGGGTTTTGGGATCAAATTCATATGGATTTTGGGCTTGAACTAATGAAGCATGATTCCCACAACCACAACAATCATCAATGTATGACATACATGGGAAACATAACCCAAAACTAAAGCTTATGCTATCATTTATAAGGTAAGACAAGAACTAAAAAAAATAATTAAACGAGCCATGATAGATTGATTATGCTTGAGTATGGTGCTCTTTTAATATTTTAAATCCAATGCAAGGAGGTGAAATGGTGTTTGATTCAAACCTCACAAGTGTTGGGAAATTCAAAGGCTTCATATAGGCCAAATTTTGGTCATACTTGTAATGAGTAATATAGGCCAAACTATGCTCATACTTATAATGAGTGATGACAATTAAAAAAATCATTTTGAGCTTGAGTTTATAATGATGAATATGAAATCAAATAATATCCATTCAAACCCTTTAGTGTTGGTAAATATCACAGTGAATAGAATGATGGTTTCGAGGCCATGAGACTATTATGTGTGAAAAAATATTTGAGGTACATGAAGTAGGTAAGCCCAGTTTGAACATAAAAACAATGAGAGGACTGGGTTTGTTATCACTTGCTCTTAACTAAAGGAAAATGGACCAAAACTAAAAAATAATATAATAATATGATTTTGATTAAATTATCCATAATTGAAAGAGGAAAGGTTCAAATATGAATGGATCTTGAAACTGCATGAAAGAGAAGATAGGAGAAGAAGAAATTTCCATGTTAAGGGAACATGACATATCTCCTTTCATGACCCTCAATTGCAGAGTTTGGTTTGATATTATGGCCTTCAATTTTTCATTTCAGAGAGTCATCGAAATTAGCTAGGATTTCATGCTCAATTGAAAGAATGTGGGCTTAGGGTGATGAAGAAATAACACACTGTGACTTCACAAATAGTGAAGTTGTTAAGGTCCTAACCCGCACATAGGTAGATCAATGTATTCAGATGTAATAAAGGTCAATATTAATAAGGCCTTTCAATAAAATAGAATAAGGTGGATGTAAGAAGACGTAATAGAAGCTTTCGCTTCTAGAAGGACCTTCCTCTAGATGATTCTCTTAATAGACATATTTAGTATAAATAAGAGGCAAGGGTATGAGAACCCTAGCTTGGATATTATTGTAACAGAGCATTGCTCGACTGGAGGTTGCCCCCTCGAAGAGGCCTGTGAACATTGCTATCTGAATCAAAGTTTTATTTATGTTTCTATTTCGTATATAATTTCTGTGTATTGTGAAGATTATGCTGGATATTTTACTGTCATTCTGTCATTTCTAGCATTTCATTTCTCTTCTGCATATTTTATATATCTGGTATCTTGCAAGTGGTATCAGAGCACTTTCCTTGGCAGAAATTGTGGGTATTTTTTTTTCAAGGTAGAGACATATTCCGACATCTTTAAGCCACAAAGATCTGTCGTTACGCGCATAAACCCGCAGTTGAGGGATTCATGCACGCATGAAATACAAGTGGTTCTTAAGCGCACATCTGCTGGCCACCCTTGTAAACCCTATTGGTACCCCTTCGAGTGGTAGCGCATCAGACAACACCTGTGTACGGATCGACCTAGATTTCCTGAAGCCCTCTTTAGATAAACCTATCGACTGTCGGACTGCTATAGTGTCACCGAGAACAACACTCGGGAAGATACTCTCTAGTACCTAGGTAGTCGGGTAGTACGGCTAAGGGTATGGTCTATCCTCCTTAGTTAGTACCCTGAGATATTGGGCCGAGTATTACTATTGGACCCCGCACATATATCAAAGAGCTATAGCACAGGGAAAACCCTTGTCTGTAGAACCCTTTAATACCTAACCCTTGGGGAACATAAACAACAACATAAACAAATTAAACCAACGAGATCTGTTGACGCGCATCTGTGTTTGCGTTGCTAAGTAAATACTCTCTGGTTCAGAATTTGGGGATTTCAGCACTGCAACATT
>ML795278.1:590113-647147 GCA_009831015.1 Picea engelmannii
AAGGACTCCCCCCTTCCCGCGGTGTCCATGATCATTCCATTCCCCTTGTCCCAGGAAGCCTTCCCCCCAATATACGTCCATATCGCCACCCCTTTGCACAAAAAAATGAAATTGAAAAAATGGTCCAGGAACTCCTTACTTCCGAAGTCATCCATCCTAGTATGAGCCCTTACTCCTCCCCAGTCATCATGGTATTGAAGAAAGAAGTTTCTTGGAGAATGTTTCCTGACTTCCGTGCTCTCAACAAACTAACCATCAAAGACAAATTTCCCATTCCTATCATTGATGACCTTTTGGATGAATTGATTGGCGCCCAATTCTTTACCAAACTTGATATTCGCTCGGGCTATCACCAGATACGCATGAAAGAGGCCAACATTCCCAAGATAGACTTTCGCACTCATGAGGGCCACTATGAGTTTTTGGTCATGCCCTTTGGCTTGTGTAAAGCACCCTCCACCTTCCAGAGCCTCATGAACCATGTCTTCCACCCTTTTCTCCATCATTTTGTCTTAGTTTTCTTTGATGATATCCTCATATATAGAAAAACTTGGACAAACCATCTTAATCATGTGGATCAAGTTCTCCACCTACTCTCTCAGCACCATATTTTCCTGAAACAGTCCAAATTCTCTTTTGGTGCCTCTGAAGTAGAATACTTGGGTCATCTAGTGGGAAAGGATGGCATAAGGGTGGACCTGAGAAAGATTGAAGCTATGCAAGACTGGATGCACCCAAAGACCCTCAAAATCTTGCGTGGATTTTTGGGCCTCACAGGGTATTACCGCAAGTTCATTAAGAACTATGGGAAGATTGCAGCACCTCTCACGACTCTCCTCAAAAATAACTCTTTCACTTGGACTCCAACAGCTGCTCAAGATTTTCAAACCTTGAAGACGGCCATGTGCACCACTCCGGTTTTGGCCCTTCCCGACTTCACAAAGACTTTTGTGTTGGAATGTGACACCTCAGGGAAAGGAATTGGTGCTATCCTTATGCAAGAGGGTCGACCTTTTTCCTTCACTAGCAAGAAACTGTCTGAAAAGAATCTGGGCAAACCCATTTATGAAAAATAAATGTTGGAAATTCTGCATGTCATTGATTTGTGGCATCCGTATCTCTTGGGGAAACGCTTCCAAATTAAGACAGACCATCAAAGCCTCAAGTACTTTCTGGAACAACGCATTCCCTCCCAGGAACAACAAAAATGGGTGACTAAGCTCTTTGGATATGACTATGAGATCATTTACAAGAAGGGAAAAGACAATGTCGTGGCGGATGCACTATCCCGAAAATATGAAGATGGAGGATCTCTTTTTTCTCTTTCCTTCATTGTACCTGATTGGCTCCAAGCTGTGCACCGGGAGTGGCTTCAAGATCCCAAAAGTTCGCATATGATCCAGCAACTGCAGAACAAGGCTCCGGCTCCCCTAGGCTACTCCTGGATCCAGGATGAGCTTCGATATAAAGGTCTCTTGTATTTAAGTAAACAATCCAAGCTCAAATCCATAGTGATTTCTGAGCTTCATGCTACACCCACAGTCGGGCACTCAGGGTTCACCAAAACATATGACCGAGTCAAACGCTCTTTTTTCTGGGAGGGTATGAAACAGGACATCTGTAAGTTTGTCACTGAATGTGAGGTGTGTCAGTGCAACAAGGGAGAAACAGTCAAATCCCCAGGCACCCTCCAACCGCTTCCGATTCCCCCTGCTATTTGGAAGGATATCTCTATGGACTTTATTACAGGCCTACCCAAATCAGGGAATAAATCAATCATAATGGTGGTGGTGGATCGCCTCTCCAAGTATGCTCATTTTTGCGCTCTTTCCCACCCATTTACCGCATCCACGGTGGCTCAAATTTTCATGGACCAGGTATTCAAGCTACATGGCATGCCGCACTCTATTGTTTCTGATCGAGACCCAACTTTCATAAGCAATTTTTGGCAAGAATTGTTTAAGCTACAAGGCACACAATTGCATATCATCTCAGCTTATCATCCCCAAACAGATGGTCAAACGGAAGTTGTCAACAAGTGCTTGGAAACATATCTGAGATGCTTTGCCTCTGAAAAACAACACCAGTGGGTTCAATGGCTACCCCTCGCCGAATGGTGGTACAACACTACATACCATACAACCACTCACATGACTCCCTTTGAAGCAGTATATGGACAGAAGCCACCTTCAGTTCTCTCATACTTACCGGGTACCTTGAAGGTCTAGGCGGTTGAACAAACACTTACCATTCGATAAGACATCCTTCGTACCCTTAAAGAGAACTTGGCCATGGCATATAATCGAATGAAGCAACAAGCAGATCAAGGTCACTCTGAACGTCAATTTGCAAAAGGGGATCAGGTGTTTCTGAGACTGCAACCATATAAGCAAACTTCCCTCAAGGCCGAGCATTGTCAGAATCTCGCACCCAAATTCTATGGCCCTTACACAGTTCTCAAGCATGTGGGACAATTCGCATATCAGTTAGCTTTGCCCAGTCAGTCGAAGCTACATCCCATTTTTCATGTTTCATGCTTGAAGAAGGTGATTGGAACCAGGTGCCAAATTCAAACCAACCTTCCAGATTTAGCTGAAGAAGGCTCCATTTGGCTACAGTCAGAAGCAGTTTTGGACTAGCATGAGCGTCTCCTACGTCAGAGAACCATCAAGGAAGTTCTAGTACAGTGGAAATACATGACTCCAGCAGATGCCACTTGTGAACCAACTACCATTCTGCAACAGTTTCCACATCTCAAGCCTTGAGGACAAGGTTGTTTTTAAGGGGGCGGACATGTTAAGGTCCTAACCCACACATAGGTAGATCAATGTATTTGGATGTAATAAAGGTCAATATTAATAAGTCCTTTCAATAAAATAGAATAAGGTGGATGTAAGAAGACCTAATAGAAGCTTTCACTTCTAGAAGGATCTTCTTCTAGATGATTCTCTTAATAGACATATTTAGTATAAATAAGAGGCGAGGGTATGAGAACCCTAGCTTGGAGATTATTGTAACAGAGCATTTCTCGACTAGAGGTTGCCCCCTCGAAGAGGCCTGTGAACATTGCTATCTGAATCAAAGTGCTATTTCTGTTGCTATTTTGTATATCTTTTATGTGTATTGTGAAGATTATGTTGGATATTTTACTGTCATTCTGTCATTTCTAGCATTTCATTTTCGTTCTACATATTTTATATATCTGATCTTGTAGAAGTAGGGCTTGGATACGATGGAATAGTGGTGAAAAAATATTACCAAAAACTAGGTTGTGCATGGCTCCCTTTTATTAATTATCAAATACATGAAAAATTTGAGTGTGCAAAGTTTATACTCACCATTCTTTCTCACAGACTCACACCTCCTTTCCCTCAACAGTCTCGAGCCTCCTTTCTCAGTCTGATATTTCTCTCCTTTCCCTCAGTCTCAAATATCCCTCTTGCACCTCCTTTCCCCTTATAGTATCGCCTTAAAGAAAGCCCGCCTTACCAAAGCCTATCTCCTCAAAGAGTATGGGTGGCCCTCAACACTCTCGTGCCTCCTTTCACTCGACAATACTCTTGCACCTCCTTTCTTGATATAATCAATCTATGATGGCCCTAGATTAGAGTAAGAAGGAGAAGAAAAGGCGTAGATTAATGGTTCAGTTGACTAAGCAAAGGCTATGGTAGAAGCAAGGGTAGCATAGGTCACAGAGAGATAGGTACCAGAGTCTCCTCACTTGATCTACTCGATCTTGGATGGGATTTTTTTCTTGAATAAGGGTAACTGATTTTAATTATGTTTCTTCCTTAAAGAAAACCCACCTTAATTAAGAAATATCGCCTTACCAAACCATGTCTCAGCCTCAAAGCGTATGGGTCAAATCAAATTATATTTATGCCTTAAAGAAAACCCGCCTTAATTAAGAAATCTACCTTACCAAACCCTCTCTCGGCCTCAAAGCGTATGGGTGAAATTGAAGGTTATTTATACATTTGCATATTGAGTAGAGTAGATATAAAAAAATAAGTAATAATTATTTGAATTACAAAATTTTAGTATTTGTTTTTTTTTTAATTATTAAGAATATATATTTACTCTTTGATTTTTTTATGAAGGGGTAATTTATTTTAGTAATTATCACTATAAAAATTATGAAACTTAGGTAGAAAGATGAGAAAATAACCCATACATGAAGCAATAATTAGTATTAAGGTATAACCAATGTCAAGGGATATGAGGGCCCTAAATGACACTTCTTAGGCTCATTCATCATGAAAAACACCTAGAAACCACAAAAAAATTCCTCTCTAGGGGGTCGTTAGCATCAAAGTTGGATAAGAACACCATTAGGAGGTTTTTTGTAGTAAGGATGGGTAGAGAGGCCTTAACCAACACATCACTCATTTTTAATGCTTTCTTGAAGGCCTCCAAGATGTGGGATATAGGTTCCATGAGTAGGTTTTGTTCCTTAGAAATGGGTCTTAACACCTAAAAATGGTTAAGGGGGGAGTAAAGGACGTAAGCCATAATTGAACCTTCTCAAGATCATTTTCCATGAACAACACCTAGACCATCACATTTTATATTTTTTGCATATTATATACATATGGGTCTCATGGCCTTGACCATGGTTGTGGAAAGGAAACAAGCCTCAATCCCTTAACCTTCATGGTCAAGGGAGGGAAACAACAAAGCAAGCCCCAAACATATCATATCTAGCTCAAGCACTATGAAAAAGTCCTCAGGTCACCACACAATACCATGGATGGGTGAAAAAGTTGTCATAAAGAGCCTTGAACAAGTCCTCAAACCAACATAACATAACTTAATTGGATTTTAAGAGGGATATCGACATCATGATTAGGTTTTGTAGATTGAAAATGGGTGTAGAGGCATAAACATGGAAAGATGGAAACAATGGCCTAAAGGCCTAAATAAACCTTCTCGAGCTCAACCACCATCAACAACACCTAAAAACCATGACATGAGTCCTCTCTAGGGATTCTTTGGAATCCAAGTTGAATATGACTGAAATTATGAGGTCTTCTTGATCATCATGGATGGGTCTTAGGTTCATGAATATAGTTGATGAAAGGAAACAAGAGTCTTCAACTCTAAACCTTGCTTCTCAAGCTCAAGAACCATAGACATATAGTCAAACCACCACATATGACCTATGTAACATATCATTCTCCTCAAAGTGGAATTTGGGCACCATGAGTAAGTTAGTTTGAACCAAGAATGGGTCTCAAGGTATAACCAAGGTCAAGGGAGGGAAACAATGGATTACTTGTTCTCTAAGTGAACATTCTTAGGCTTAAATTCTATGAACAACAACTACAACCCACACAACCTCTCAGGATATAGTGTTGGACGAGTCCTTGAGCCATCACATAGGACCCTTGTAGGTTATTTTTGGACTATTTGAGGGATACAAGTACCATTATTAAACAAAAACATATGTCCTAAATAAAAATGTGCCAGATCCCCCATTAGGAATGGTTCTCAGGGTTGTATTTGGTGTTCTTTGGAATCCAAATCATGATATAGTGGTGCCATGAGTAGGTTTTGTACAATAGAAATGGGTCTTGAGGGATTAATATGTAGGTTAAGGGGGAAAGAAGGGTCTTAATCCCTAACTGGACCTTCTTGATCTCAAGTTCCATGGTTAGGCCAAGAGGAAAAAACCAGGACCTTATTCCCTAAACATCACTTCTTAGGATCAATCACCATGAACAAGACCTAAAAATTACCATAACACGAGCCCTATCAACTAAGGGGTTTTTAGCATCAGAGTTGGAATGCATGGACTCCACTAGGAGGTTTTTTTCACTGAGTATATATCATAGGATCTTCACCATGGTTGAGGAAGGAAAACAAGTGGTGCCTCAAGATATTGTTGAATAATGTTGAGCTCAAGAGATTTCAATGACTAATGCTCCAACCAACACATGAGTCCATTGTATGGGTTGTTTGCAACCCTATGACTGTGTTATATGAGTTAAGAACTAACACTCATGCATGTTGGAGGTAAGGGGTTACAGGGGTTAAGTTATAGAGGATAGTAGTTATGAATTATAAGGGTATAAAGGTTATACAAGTGATGGGTTATATTAGGGTTTAGGTGTGATTGAGTTATAATAGTTAGGTGTTAGGTGTCTTAAGGTAATCCATTAACTCATCTACCAAAACTTTATTATATCCTAATATATCATCAATATTAGACATCAATACTAAGCTCGTCATGACCTACTATGGGGTGTGGGTTGAGGGTTATAATGTTTATGGATTAACTTTTATAAGTGTTATATAAAGTTTTAGGGATTAGGAGTTGTAGTCGTTATGTCTTATATTATGGGTTATAATGTAATGTGGAAGTGTTTATTTATGTTTGGAGTCATATGGGTTAGGGATGAGATGGGTTATAGGGTTATGGATCAAAGGGTATATGAATCCAATGTTATTTTAGTTAGATGAAATAGAAGGTGTAAGGATTAGATATTAGATGTATTTATAGATACCAAGGGTTTTATTAGTTGTTAATGGGATAGGGGTTATTGATATTATAGATGGTATGGGACAAGGAGGTTATATTAGGGTTTATAAGATTAAGAGGGTTATAAAAGTTAGGGGTTATATATTAACAATTACATAAGGGTTTGGTTTATACGTGTGTTAGTGGAAACCTATTTGAACATGTAAAATTTCGAGTTTTAAGGTTGTTTTACATTAATGTTATGTAAATATTAAGGTGGATTATAAGGTACGTGTATGTTATATGTATGAAGGTAAGGCATATCAATTCTCGGTTTGCTTGGATTTTACCTTTAAAAAAAATTAATTTTCTTGTTTTTTTTCAAATTTTCCTCTACGGTTGTCATGTGCTAAGATATAAGAGAGAATAATATTTAAAGATACCAATATACTACCAAAGAAAAATTCCTTTCAGAGATAAGAGTCTTGAAAGCTATCAATATACTACCAATCAAATGATGCTTGGGCCATAAGGGCTTGTCAAATTTCATTTGCAAGATAAGTCAGTTCATAATTTGCATGTGACATAACACTACATTCAATAGTCAAATTGTTACATTTAATTGTCATGCATCATGTGTGAGGGTTTGAGCCACCACAAAGGAAACATACAAAGAATATTTTTCTTTTGAAAAATATATGGTACTATCCATTTTTAGGTTTGGCATAGAGATTTTTCTTATAGAATACACTACATTTCACCATATAAGCCCTACACTCCTTGCAAACCATGTAACACCATTCAAAGACACATCCACAACCTCTAAGCCCCATTCACATGCCATTATTTCCCATGTCTAGTCCATAATGTAACAATGATGAAATTTACGATGATGATGACATTTATTGATCATTCCAGGTATATTTCTAATTCATGAGGCCAAAATCATATGGACCCGTGCATATTTATACCTTATTGCACCACTAATTTCATTAAGGTAGCTTATTTTAACTATGTATTTCTCCATGAGAAAGAGAGAGAGTTAACTTATGCTAGTCAATTTTCTTTTAAAAGAGATTAATAATAGTTTATACTTGCATTTTTAATGACCCAATTCTTTGGGGACGGAGGTTCATAACCATATAGTGCTTTAAATTGGGTAATTTTGGAGGTAGATTAATACATAATATAATACCAATATTCCATTAGATGGAACCAACGCATCCATTTCCTTTGTTTATCCCATGTGTACATTTGAAGATACTTTCAAGGAATTAGCTATACTTGGAACCACCTCATCCATTTCCTTTGTTTATCCCATGTAAATATTCTTGCGACGAATTATCTATATTATCAACGAACTTTTTTTGTCGATAGTATATCTAATTTGTCGCAAGATTATTTACATTCGTCACTCTTCCGACAATATCCTTTCCTTGTCTCCTATTGACGAATTCCCTTCTTTGTCTCTCTTGCCGAAGAAGATGTTTTCATAAGTAATCGATACTAGATTATCCTTGATTTTCTCATCTACCTATTCTACTTCTTTTCACACCACCATATACATCAATATTTCTTGAAGGTTAAAAATATCAACATCAGCTTAGAAGATAATCCAATATCATATTTCTCTACTTCTATAGAGACTACTCTCTCTATGTTTTAAAAGATAGGTACATGACACTACACTTAAATGACAAATTCCAACACTTGATGGCTTTAATTAGGATTCATTTCATATTTGGTTTATCAACTTGAAATTAAAATTTGATACTTTGCAAGCTAGTGCCTTGAGTCAAATACAAATATGAAATTAGGAATCATTAACTATCTACTAGAAAATTTATTCTAACTTATAAAAAATATACTAAATTCTCATAATTTCTTCTCATAACTAGAAGTTGGTTTACATTTAGATTTCCCTTCGACATGGACATTTGTCTTAATTATCGTTTCCTACATGAAACTGTCCTTTAGAGACATCACCCTGCAATTCTTCTTTTAGAACTTTATTACATTAATGGAAAGTGTCACATTATTCCACTTTATTGCATTGCATTAGTAAGTGCTTCAATATGAGATAATGAAGTTTAATATTTGAAAAAGTGGGTGTGTGAGTCAAATTTGAGTCCAGAAACCCTCCCATATCTTTAAGGCACGCGGATAGTCTATCCATGTGAAATTTTAGTGCATAAAGAAACAGTTTGAAAAAAATTCAACATTGGCCCCATTCATAGGTCATTGTTTCCCATGTCTGGTCCTAGTACAATTTATTTTCGTTGTTCATTTTAAAATTTGTTTGACAGTACACACGTCGCCGCATATAGTACTACAAGGGCATATTTTTATGGTGTTGATTAAGAAATCAATGAAAAAGAGGGATTTTTCATCAAAACTATGACACACATACATTGTATATACATTAATGTAGAACCTGAAATAAAAATGAAGAAAGGATGATGCAAACTTAAAACTTGTATCAACCAATTTGTGTACATTGAAATAAAAATAGGGTTTATAGTTTACATGATGAATTGATGATGGAAAAAAGTGGGTGTGTGAGTCAAATTTGAGTCCAAAAACCCTCCCATATCGTTAAGGCATGCAAATAGTCTATCCATGTGAAATTTCAGTGCATATGGAAAAAATTTGAAAAAATTTCAACGCTGCCCCATTCATAGGTCATTGTTGCCCATGTATAGTCCTATTACAATGTATGTTCGTTGTTCCTTTTAAAATTTGTTCAACAGTACACATGTCCCTCCATCTAGTACTACAAGGGCATATTTTTATGGTGTTGATTAAACAATGAACGAAAAAGAGGGATTTTTCATCACAACTATGACACACATACATTGTATATACATTAATGTAGAACCTGAAAGAAAAATGAAGAAAGGTTGATGCAAACTTAAAACTTGTGTCAACCAATTTGTGTACTTTGAAATAAAAATAGGGTTTATGGTTTACATGATGAATTGATGATGGAAAAAAGTGGGTGTGAGAGTCAAATTTGAGTACACAAACCCTCCCATATTGTTAAGGCATGCAAATAGTCTATCCATGTCAAATTTGAGTGAATACAAAAAATAGTTTGAAAAACTTTCAACGTTGGCCCCATTCATAAGTCATTGTTTCCCATGTCTAGTCCTAGTAAAATTTATGTTCTTTGTTCCTTTTAAAATTCGTTCGAAAGTACACACATACCCACATCTAGTACTACAAGGGAGTATTTTTATGGTGTTGATTAAGCAGTCAACGAAAAAGAGGGTTTTTTCATCACAACTATGACACACATACATTGTATATACATTAATGTAGAACCTGAAATAAAAATGAAGAAATGTTGATGAAAACTTAAAACTTGCGTCAACCAATTTGTGTACTTTGAAAGAAAAATAGGGTTTATGGTTTACATGATGAATTGATGATGGGAAAAAGTGGGTATGTGAGTCAAATTTCAGTCCAGAAACCCTCCCATATCGTTAAGGCATGCGAACAGTCTATCCATGTCAAATTTCAGTGCATACAAAAACAATTTGAAAAACTTTCAACGTTGGCCCCATTCACAGGTCACTGTTGCCCATGTCTAGTCCTAGTACAATTTATGTTTGGGTCGATAGTACACACATCCCCGCATATAGTACTGCAAGGTAATATTTTTATGGTGTTGATTAAGAAATCAATGAAAAGGAGGGATTTTTCATCGCAACTATGAGACACATACATTGTATATACAATAATGTAAAACTTGAAAGAAAAATGAAGAAAGGCTGATGCAAACTTAAAACTTGTGTCAACCAATTTGTGTACTTTGAAAGAAAAATAAGGTTTATGGTTTACATGATGAATTGATGATGGAAAAAAGTGGGCGTGTGAGTCAAATTTGAGTCCAGAAACACTCATATCATTAAGGCATGAAAATAGCATATCCATGTGAAATTTCAGTGCATACAGAAACAATTTGAAAAAATTTCAACGTTGGCCCCATTCATAGGTCACTGCTTCCCATGTATAGTCATAACATAATTTTTTTTCCTTGTTCCTTTTAAAATTCATTCGACAGTACACACGTCCCCACATCTATTACTGCAAGGGAGTATTTTTATGGTGTTGATTAAGAAATCAATGAAAAAGAGGGATTTTTCATCACAACTATGACAACACATACATTGTATATGCATTAATGTAGAACCTAAAAGAAAATTGAAGAAAGGGTAATGCAAACTTCAAACTTGCGTCAACCTATTTTTGTACTTTGAATGAAAAATAGGGTTTATGGTTTACATGATGAATTGTCGATGGAAAAAAGTGGGCACGTGAGTTAAATTTGAGTACAAAAACCCTCCCATATCGTTAAGGCATGCAAATAGTCTATCCATGTCAAATTCTAGTGCATACAAAGACAATTTGAAAAAATTTCAACGTTGGCCCCATTCAGAGGTCACTGTGGCCCATGTCTAGTCCTAGTACAATTTTTGTTTGGTTTGACAGTACACATGCCCCGACATCTAGTACTACAAGGGAATATTTTTATGGTGTTGATTAAAAAATAAACTAAAAAGAGGGATTTTTCATCACAACTATGACACACATACATTGTATATACATTAATGTAGAACCTAAAAGAAAAAAGAAGAAAGGCGATGAATTGTATGCCATGTGTACATTTGAAGATACTTGTGACAAATTAGCTATACTTGGAACCACCTCATCAATTTTCTTTGTTTATCCCATGTAAATATTCTTGATATGAATTAGCTATACTATCGACAAAATGTTTTCATCGATACTATAGCTAATTCATCGCAAGATTATTTGCATTCGTCGCTCTTGCTACGATATCCTTTCCTTGTCTCTTGCTGAAAAATTCCCTTCTTTGTCTCTCTTGCCAATGAAAATGTTTTCATAAGTGATGGCTCCAAATTATCCTTGATTTTCTCCTCTACTTATTCTACTTCTTTTCACACCACCATATATATCAATATTTCTTGAAGTTTAAAAATATCAACATCAGCTTAGAAGAGAATCCAATATCAATATATTGCTCTACTTCTATAGAGACTACTCTCTCTATGTTTTAAAAGATAACTACATGACACTACACTTAAATGACAAATTCCAACACTTGATGGTTTTAATTATGTTTCATTTCATATTTGGTTTATCCACTTGAAATTAAAATTTAATACTTTGAAAGCTAGATGTACCTTGAGTCAAATACAAATATGAATATAGTAATCATTAACATATCTACTAGAACATATGAAAAATAAGGTTTATGGTTTACATGATGAATTGATGATGGAAACAAGTGGGTGTGTGAATCAAATTTGATTTGAAAAACCCTCCCATATTGTTAATACATGTGGATAGTCTATCCATGTCAAATTTCAGTGCATACAAAAAAAGATGGATTTTTCATCACAGTTTCAACGAAAATTCTATAGAAATGAAAAACATGTTCATCGAAACTTCGTTGATGAAATACTATGACAACAATATTGATGACATCTACGATCATGATGGTATAAAAATGAAAGAGATTCTCTTGGTTTCAAGAATAATTTATCCTCTACTAAACAAGGCCAACCACATGAAGGTGGAAGCTCATATGGTCCCTACCCTCCCCATCACATCACTCTCAATTGATCCCCAATACCTAATCTATAAAATATAAAATAATCGAAAGCAACATCCTAGTAAGATTCATGCATAGAAACTAAAAAAACAAAAAATAATGAAGGTAAATGAAATTATGTGTTTGTAAATGATATTTTTAGTTTACCACATACTTTAGTATATTGGAAACTATTTTCATGTTTCACATAATAATTAAACAACATGTAACATATGATATAAAAACATCGCATAAAACTTAAAAACATGTAATTAACCCATGACATTATAAGTAAATTATTTTAAGAGAATAATTCATACAAATTAAAATATATACTCACGTGCCTAATCCAACTCAACATTTGTGTAATCATCCTTATTATGTATCTTGATATTCTTCACCGAACACAACATTTTTATAATCATCTAGTTTATAAATGGTGTTGAAAGGATTGACGATATCATCATCGTCATCAATTCAATTTTTGAGAATTTTTTCATCAACATCATCATCAAGAATTGTAATATTGTCTCCTACATCTGGATCATGATCTTCTTTGTCTTATTCATCTATTAACCCTGCATGATCTTCCAACTCTGTCTGATCTGGTGAATCATCTTCTTGATCTTCAATATCGTCTTCTTCTTGTAAATGAGTATACTTAACTATCCTTCCTCTTGGATCATATCTAACAAAAAATGACCAATCCCTCTCACTTGTAACATTTGAGTAAAATACCTATTGTTACACATTATTTTGGTCACTCTGATGATGACTCTACAAGCATGTGTTTAGGATTTCAAAAAAATATTTTACATGAGGAAAATGACAGAGTTCGTCCCCTACAAGGAATATTTTTAGAATGACACTGCAGGATGACAGAGGTACACAATGCGAAAATACTTGATTTCCGCAGGCTGCTCTATACCTGGCTGTAATGATCCCAAGCCAAATTTTTTTCTCGGAATCACTAACTCATTACTGAATTGATTATTACTTGTTGTGTATGTAAGTTGGCCTTGAACATTTCGGCCTTAGGGTTTATTCATTTATTCAACCACAGATTTATACAAGCATCATTGTAATCATATGAAGATCATCAACACTACATAAGATAGGAACCACAAGAAAATAGTTGAACTTTATTATAAGAAAGAAATCACTTGATACAATAGAGAAGTAGATCTGAAGTAGATGTCTTCAATACAGTAATGGAGCTGCATACAAAATTATCTCGGAGATATAAATCAAGCCTCCCAAAGGCTGCAATAGAAGATGAACGCTCAACATCAAAACCAGGGTTTCGGCCTAACCCTCAAGCAACTGGTACAACCCTGCTGACTGCTAGTATGGCCTGCTGAAGACAATAAGCACCTAGGGCTCAACCCTCCTAAAGATGAAGCCCTCCAAATGCTTCCAAACCCTCATCAATGATAGATATGACACTGGAAGTCTCCTCCTGAAGTATGGCACTCAAACACTGAAGCTTCCCCTCCAATCTACAGAAACCCTAAGATGGTACGATCCTCCTAAAACCCTGAATATGACCAATAGTACGACCTAGCTTAATGTGGGATCTGAATAGTCTAAAAGTATCCCGGATGATAGATTGGGCATCTATAAGCACTTGAAAGAAGTTTCAAGGTCAGATCTAGCCTCTATCCTTCTAGATCTGAGAAATACCGAATCACAAGTCATACCCTTCCTCTTGAAATCATCTCAACCTGTAGTAGATGATAGGGACGTAATAAATCCTCCAAGAAGCCCTAAAAATGATGAGAAAAGGATTGCAAGAAAAGCCCTAATGTTGGAAACACCTCAATCTTCTTCCAAATGTTGGATCAAACTCTTCCTCAATAGTTGGTGCGCCCCTACAAGAAAACCCTAGTTGGTACGGCCCTGTTGATCCAACTGGTATGGCCCTACTAGTCCTCCTGAATAGATGATGGTGATATAATGGTGTGGGTGGAGTATTTCATCCCCGAGACCAAGCTTGGAGCAAGGTGAATGGAATATTTCACCATTTAATTTCTCACTAGGGTTTGTAATATCAAAACCCTCAAAATTGTATGCTCAATAGCATCAACAACCAAATACCAAAATCCAGAATGAATAATAGGTGCGCCCGAACCTCCTCTTTATACTTTTCTTCTATTTCCCCATTAAGTTAAGTTAACCCCTAGGGTTAACTCCTAACTCAACCTCTAATGCTTCTAACTCCTAACTCAACCTCCAATGCTTCTATTCCTTCATTGAGTTATCTTTTAACTCTTTTTCACCTTTTTATCAAGTCAACTTAAGAATGTAGCCGTAGTTTGGTTGAACCTTCCCCTTAGTGTGAGACTATGGTCTAGTGGGGATGCCTAGGCCACTGAGTCTTCTCAAAACATCTTCATTAAGAGGTGGGGGACATTACAGCCTCCCCTGCTAGAAATTTCTTGTCCTCAAGCAATTCCAAACCTGCTTCCTTTACCACTTGTTCATTTTCCTATGTGGCATCCTCAATGGGTAGATCCTTCCACTTGATCAAGTACTTTTTTATGCTTCTTTTCCTGAGCCTCTTCTCCTGAACCTCTAGAATCTCTTCCAAAATCAAGACAAGTTGCCCCTCTTCATCCATGGGAGGTAGTATCTCGATGGGCATAATGTGTTGGTCGATGGCCCTTTTCAGGCAAGACACATGGAAGACATTGTGTATCCTGTTGCCCTGTGGGAGCTCCAACTCATAAGCTATGACCCCTATCTTCCTGCTAACCCTATAAGGCCCAAAGAAACATGGTTGTAGATTCTCTGCTCTACTTCTTTTTATAGAAGCCTATCTGTATGGTTGGAGCCTTAGATAGGCTAAGTCACCAACCTCAAAAGTCTTCTCAACTTTGTTCTTGTCTTCTTGGACCTTTTGTTCGTTCTGTGCTCTTTGTAGATGATCCTTCAGCTCCCTGAGAATATCTTGGCTCTATTGTACCCAATCCTATACCATAGGTGCCCTGCTATCAATGAAAGCAATCTCTACAAAAGATAGTGGATCATAGCTGTATAAGGCTCTGAATAGTGTCATGCCTATGGACACGTGTTGGGTGGTGTTGTAGCATTACTCTCCTAAATGAAACCACCTAGCCCACACCTTCTGCTACCTTGCTACATAATTCCTGAGGTAACCTTATACCCACTTATTGACTATCTCGGTTTGTCCATCCATCTAAGGGTGATAGCTGGTGATAGGGGTCAAAGTCGTACCAACCAATCTGAATAATTCCTGCCAAAAGGTACTCATGAACCTGTTATTCTTGTCGCTGACAATGGTTTTGGGTAGGCCGTGCAACTTGAAAATCTCCTTGAAGAAAAATTCAGACACCTGTGTTGCACTGAAGTCTATGGCTATGGATAAGAAGTGTGCAAACTTCATCAGCCTATCCACCACTACAAAAATGTAGTCCTTCCCCTGTGTTTTTGGAAACCCGGTGATGAAATCCATGGATATGCTTTCCCACTTGTGCTCTGGAATGGGTAAGGGTTGCAATAATCCCACTGAGTGAGTGTGCTCATCCTTGCTCATATTGCATGTAGTACACTCCTTGACATTCTTTATTACATCCTCCTTGAGGCCCTTCCATGAGAACCTCTCTCTTACCTGCCTATACATCTTATTGATCCCCTAGTGCCCTACCATTGGTGAGTCATGACATGCTTGCAACACTTTGGCCTTGAAGGCTGATCCAGGAACCAAAAGGATTCAAACCTTGTAGTAGATGAGGTCATTTATAATCCTGAAGTTATCATCTTGTACCTATCCATCCAATGGCTAACAAGTGAACTAATCCTTTGCATACTCCATCACCAAGTGGTCCTTTCAGTCAACCGATACACCTATCATGGAAAAGATGGATGGCTTCCTAGACAGTGCATCATCCACCATGTTGTTCTTCCCTTTGACAAATTCAATGTCAAAGTCATAGTCTTATATTCTTCTTACCCATTGTTGCTACCTCTCATTTAAATCCTTCTGTTCCAATAGGTATTTAAGACTGTTATGATCCGATTTGACCACAAACCGTGCACCTACCAGATATTGTCGAAATTTGGCTAGTGCATGCATGATAGCCATCATTTCTTTGTCATAAATGTTGTAGAGTAGCTCAGGACCCCTGAGTTTTCATCTCTCATAGGAAAGAGGGTGCCTATTATGCATTAGTACAACCCCTATACCTTCTCCTGATGCATTACATTCCAAGGTGAAAGGCATGCCAAAATTTGGAAGGGATAAGACTGGGCACGTGCTCATCACCTTCTTCATCTTGTCCATTGTCATTTGAGACTCCTCATTCCATTTGAAAGATCCTTTCTTAGTCAAATCTTTCAAGGGTGCACACAGCTAAGAAAACCCCTTGAAAAATTTCTTGTAGTACATGCATATGTCCAGAAATACTCTTAACTTCGTGAGTGTCTTAGGAGTAGGCCACTCCATAATGGAATTTATTTTCTCCTAATATACATGTACCCATTTTTATCCTATGATGTGCCCCAAGTAAAGAACCTCTATCATTCCAAACTCACATTTGGAATCCTTAGCGTATAGTGAATGTTCCTCCATGATTGAAAAAATTTGATCCACATGTCGTAGGTGTTCCTCCCATGTCTTGTTGTAAATGAGCAAGTCATTAAAAAATACCAATGGGTGTTTCCTCATCTTCTTATTGAACACATGGTTCATGAAAGATTGGAAAATGGTAGGGGCATTGGTTAACCTGAAGGGCATCACTAAGAACTCATAATGGCTGTAATGACACCTGAAAGTTGTTTTGGAGATGTCTTCCTCTCTCATATTGATTTGATGATAGCTAGAATGAAGGTCAATATTTGTGAAGTAGACAACTCCATGCAGTTCATCTAGCAACTCATCAATCCTTGATATTGGGTACCTATTTTTTGATTGTATTTCTATTCAAGTACCTGAAGTTGATGCACATTCTAATAGTGCCATCCTTCTTATTAACTAGAACTACTGAAGAACCAAAAGGGCTAGTGCTTAGCTTGATGTGCCCCATGTCCAAAAGTTCCTTGATGGCCTTCTCTATCTCATATTTGTACTTCTTCTGATGCCTGTATGGCGTGGTGATGACTAGTTTATCTCCTCCATCTAGCTCAACAATATGCTCAAACCCCTTGTCTGGTGGCACCCCTGGAGGAATCAGTCCAAACACCTTGTGGTGCTTGTCAAGGATCTCTTGGATCTATGGAGTGTAGTGAACCTTACCCTGCTCATCCACACATGCTGAAATCTTGCATTCTGTTGCATATACTATCTCATCTCTTCGAAATATGGCCTCCATCCTATTGGTCATGACTACCTTTGCAGCATTACCTGTCATGCCTCAGAGCACTACCTTTCATCCACCCTCCTCTATAAATGACATCTCCATGGTTTTATAGTTGGTGGTGATAGGCCCCATTGTACTACGCCATTGAACTCCCATGATGATGTTGGTATCTGGGAGGTCCATGACATAGATGTCCTGTACCAGCTCATGCCTACCCAATGTGAGCTTCATACTAGGAATGTACCTCTCACAAGGAATAGTTCTTCCACCTACTACCTCCACCTTGAATCTTTCAAATTCTATTGTGGGTATATGTCTCCTTTTCAACAATGTTGAATCAATGAAGTTATGAGAGGCTCCCCCATCAATCAGAACCGATACCTTTTGTCCCTTCAAGACTCCCCTCATCTGGAAGGTGTTATATTTGGGCACTCCACTGATAGATGCCAAGGTGGATTTCTCCTCGGTTGTATTGTCCTATCCTGTGATCTCCTCCTCTGTTGTCTCAATGGTTTTGGCCTCAATGTTCTGTATCTGTCCGATCTCCTCCTCTTCATCATTTTTTGAGGTGACTTCAAACTCAAAACTGCTCTTGTGGTTTGGCCTGGGCTTATTTCTAAACTTGATTTGGAAATATTGATCCAGGGACATCTTCCTTTGAATGATCATATCCAGATCGTAGTACTCCTTAGTACATTGTACCATCTACTCCACAAAGTCATCCACCTGCTCCTGCTGCACCTGTTCATCTGTGAATGTGGGAAATTATGGTCTAGGGTTAGCCCTGCTACCCATTTTTCCATATGATGTTCCTCCTCCATGGATTCCCTCAGATCTAGGAGATTTCTCTGGATTATATCTAATTTCACCATGGGATCCACCATATCCACTAGATCCACCAGCCACTTTGTTTCCATACGTCTCAGGGTCTTTCCCCTGATGAGTCATATGCATCAATAGTTGGGTTATCATCGTCTAGTTCTCATAAATATTCCTCATATTCCCATCTACCTTCTTTAATGTCTCAATGATTTTGTCATGTTCCCTTCAGTTTGTCTCTTGGATTTCTTACAAGTGATGAACCAAGTTGCTTTCTGTAAGATTTAGGGTCTTATGGAATTCGACTGCTAAGTAGGCTAAGCCCTGTGGCTCATGGTCATCTCCTGAACCCTCCATTTCGACTTCTATTTCATTGGTTTGTTTCTTCCTTCTGCCCATAAATATCCCACTGTACCTATGCATGCACTAATCCCCCCACGGGTTTGGAGGATCAAATCTATGATACCATTGTAATGATCCCAAACCAATTTTTTTGCTCGCAATCACTAACTAATTACTGATTTGATTATTATTTGTTGTGTATGAAGGTTGGCCTTGAACATTTTGGCCTTAGGTTTTATTCAGTTATTCAACCACAGATTTATACAAGCATCATTTTAATCATATGAAGATCATCAACACTTCACAATATAGGAACCACAAGCAAATAGATGAACCTTATTATAAGAAAGCAAGCACCTAATACAATAGAGAAGTAGATATGAAGTAGATGGCTTCAAGACAATAATGGAGCTGCATACAAAATGCTCCTGGAGATATAAATCAAGCTTCCCAAAGGCTGCAATAGAAGATGAATGCTCAACTGCAAAACCAAGGTTTTGGCCTAACCCTCAAGCAACTTGTACGGCCCTGCTGACTGCTAGTATGGCCTGCTGAAGAAAATAAGCACCAAAGGCCCGACCCTCTTGAATATGAATCCCTCTAAATGCTTCCAAACCCTCCTCAATGATAGATCCAGACACTGGAAGTCTCCTCCTGAAGTATGGCACTCAAACACTGAACCTTCCCCTCCAATCTGCAGAAACCCTAAGATGGTACAACCCTCCTGAAACCCTGAATATGGCCAATAGTATGACCTAGCTGAATGTGGGCTCTGAATAGTCTGAAACTCTCCTGGATGATAGATCAAGAATCTATAAGCACTTGAGAGAAGTTTCAAGGTCATATCTAGCCTCTAGCCTTCTAGATATGAGAAATATTGAATCACAAGTCGTACCCTTCCTCCTGAAATCATCCCAACCCGTAGTAGATGATAGGGACGTGAAAACTCCTCCAAGAATCCCTTAAAATGATGATAAAGGTCTTGCAAGAAAAACCCTAATGCTGGAAACACCTCAAGCTTCTTCTAAATGATGGATCGAACTCTTCCTAAATAGTTGGTGCACCCCTGCAAGAAAACCCTAGCTGGTACGACCCTACTGATCCAAATGGTACGACCCTGCTAGGCCTCCTAAATAGATGATGGTGATAGAATGATGTGGGTGGTGTATTTCATCCCCAAGACCAAGCTTGGAGCAAGGTGAGTGGAATCTTTCACCACTAAATTTTTGTTGGGCCCCAAAAACTCCCCCTATATTTTTACAAAATTTAAAGGGCCCCCATTCAAATCCTGATAATTATAATGAGCTACAGAATCAACCTTTTCAAATAGTTACATTCATTGGCTTGATTTGACACAAACTTAAGACATTCACTTTAGTATGAGACATTCATTACAAGAGTATATGTCAAAAGTTAGAAACGATCATAAAAATCTCAATTTAAACAAAACGTTAATTTTTATCAAATGTTTACTTTCGTTTAAATTATGATTATGTGTTCATTTCTTTTTCTCATTAACAAGTTTGACTATTTTGAATAATGTGTTCAATACTTTATCAAATAATATCTTGGTTGGTTTCTCATTTTCATGAAATCATTTGGTGATACTAATTAATTAAATTTTTTTTGCATCTCATTTCAAAATAATAATAATAAAAGAATTATCTATCATTTGTTTGATTTTGTAAAAAACTAAAATTAATGTTTTTTCTTCGTTAACTTGAAGCTTCTAGATAATATTTGAAAACAAATTATAAATAATTTTTGTTTATAAGTTATAGTTAGTTTAAATTCATTTTTTATTTTTCTAGATTTTGTTTTATTCACAATTTTTAGGTTATTAATTTAGGTTTCTTTTTGTTTCACAGGTTTCTATTATCAAATATTTGATACGAATCTGATCATGGTTTGATTTTATTATCCAAATACGTTCAAGATGATTGATCCAAAAATAATTTTGGATTGCTACAAATAATTTTATGAGCAACAACAGATAAAATTTGGAAAGGCGTCAAGATCAAACATGCAATTTTTCATAACTGATTGCAGTCAAAACGTGAGGAATTTGAAGAAACGGTTGAAAACCCAGAACCGAAATGGACCCATTTACCTTTTTCGTAAAGATTGTCCCAAAAAAATGCACGATTTGAGAGATATTTGGGTCTCTTGTAGAGGAAAATTTCAGGTGGCGGAAATTAATAGTGACGCCAAAAGATAGAAGAATTGGAGAGGATGATTTTAATCCTTTCTCTTTTGTATATTATTGCTTTTGTAAACTTTTTATTTCTTTTAAAATGGAGTAATAGATGGATGGAATCTTTGGGAGAGTGGATGAATATTTTCAAAGAAGAATATGGAATTCCAGGTTGCTTAATGGCTTTTGTCCTGTAAGTAAAATGCTTTTATTTTCATTATAATATATTCATATTCTTTGAATAATTGATTATGCATTGATTTAAATAGATTTAGTCTTTTTTATCAATACAAGGTTAATTATTATCATTTATGTATTAATTTTTCCAATCTTTAAAGTCTATTATCCAAACAATTTCTTCCAGGACTACAGAATGGACAATTGATTCCAAAAACTTAATAGAACAACATATATGCATTTTGGCTTTAGCCTTTTATTTACAATGTTGTTATTTATGGGTTTTTTCAATCTTGTTACATGTGCAGGTATGATATCTTTAGATTAAATGACCTGTGATGTGTAGGAGGTATATATTATAAATACCATATATCATTTGCTTCATCAAAATACAAATGTTGTGATTATATCTTTGATTTATCTTTGAATTTTAAATTGAATGATAAAATGCATAGATTGCTTCTAGATTTATCTTTGAATTTTAAATTGAATGATAAAATGCATAGATTGCTTCTAGATTTATCTTGTTGTGATCATGTATAATTATGAGATCACATGTTTATGTTTGTGTTTCATTTTCTGTCATTAAAACCTAAGCTGCCAATACATTTTCTGAATTTATTTAGAACAGTCATAAGGTTCATTGCAGATTTCTCTCTTGGACATGGCAGTTGGATGTTCACCACTCATGAAGATGCTTGGATACACCTCACTAATTCATTGACATGATAGCGTCTTTGTATTTTTTCTGTCATTTACGTATCATTGAAACTAGAATGTATGGTTTAGCTTTGACTATCCACATGTTCATGTTTCATTAACTCTTTTTTGCAAGATTCTTTAAATTTATAAAAGAAAAACAATAAACATTTTTATGTGCTTTCTTTATCTGCTTCCTAGAAGAAATCATTTTTCACATCGATTTTTGTAAGTTTCGATTAAAACTTGCATCTTGTAAATCATGTAAATAAACGAGACTTGTATATCTTATGTTTAAATACAACTACTATAGTTACATTTGAACATATGTACATATATATAGTGTGTTTAGTAATTAGTTAGTTATTTCTCTCTTTTATTCGTTTCTTTTAGGATTCTTAGATCGCCTAACGGAGCCATTAAACCCGTCAAAATGAGTTATACCAAATGGCTTGGGTTATTTAGACAACCTCGGACCGGACTCATTCTTCCAATTGATGGATGGTCAATTTCGCCCATCAACAATTTCTCACTAGGGTTTGTAATAACAAAACCCTCAAAACTGTATGCTCAAGAGCATTAACAACCAAATACCAAAATCTATAATGAATAATAGGTGCGCCCCAGCCTCCTCTTTATACTTTCTTCTATTTCCTTGTTGAGTTAATTTAACCCCTAGGGTTAACTCCTAACTCAACCTCCAGCGCTTCTTTTCCTTCATTGAGTTATATTTTAACTCTTTATCACCTTTTTATCAAGTCAAATTAAGAATATAGCCTTAGTTTGGTTCACCCTTCCCCTTAGTGTGAGACTATGGCCTAGTGGGGATGCCTAGGCCATACAGTCTTCTCAAAAATTATTCATTAAGAGGTGGGGGACATTACATTGGCTTGCGGGGTTTCTGCAGGCTTCTATATAGGCAGGGTGCGACTGTTGTGGGGTATTCTACCCTACGGACTAGCAAGCTAGGGCTTTAAACTTGCATGCAGATCATGACCCTTCAAAAACAACTTTTAACCTTATACCCCAATCTAAAACCCCTTTTCTCATGCAAACATGGGAAGAATCAACTAACCTCTTTATCGACGGTTGAAGTAAATCCTCCGTTGAGTTTTTATCCCCTTGCTGCTGCTGCTCCTTCCAAAAATCTTTCCTGCAATCAAGACAAAAATACGCATGCATGCTATTGATCTACTAGAGGGTTAGAGATAAAACACAAATCAAATAACATAGATAAGACTCATGTATTTGGGACGGGAAAAGTATCTTTTTCATTAACCTCAATATGAATCAACTTACAATGATTTTAGAGACCGGCCACCGTTCCTCGATCCTGATCCTAGGCTCCTCCTCTTCTTTGTCCTCCAACTGCTTTGCTTGAATTTCTCCTAAAGCTTGAGGAAAGGATAAAGGGTTGGGACAATAACGGACTTGGCAATTTTGGCAGAGTTTCTTTTCTATGATTTTTCCTCCTTTGAATAGTACCCCTACCCCTCCTTTTATAGGCTAGAAGGAGCTAGGGTTTTTGGCGAACTCTCGACCATGCATGGCTGGGAGTTCTAGTTAACTGACAAAAATCTCTTCGTCCCGGCAGAAACTTTCCTGATTTTTTTCTTTGTTAGGTAAATGCGGGTTGTAGTGGGCCAGCCAGCGTTCCAACGCATGCTGCAGAAGGTCTGCCAGTGTCCCAATGCACCCAGTGATAGGTTAGGGCATGAGTTACTTAATTTATGAGGTTTTTGAAGAGTCTGTTCAGCATGGCTTTGGCAATGAAGGGCAATGAGTTGGCCTGATGCCAGGTAAGCATGGATAGTGCAATTTAGGGTTATAACAGATGCCCCCTAATGTGTGAGGTCAGAAGAGCATCTGATGGCCGAAATACATTACCATTTCTTTACCAATCTGTACTGATATGCTAAATGAGTGAGCCCAGGAATCAGGAATCAGGAAGTGCCGTCTGCAAAAAATATCAAATGTCTCACCGAGGTGGGCATACCCATGCTTGGGATAAATCAGAATCATGGCTACCAATCAAATACACTGTAGATCCATGTCAAATAAAGAGTAGCCGTGAACAATACACAATGGAGCTACATCTCAAAATCAGAAAGATATACATAGAAAGTATCCACCTCTCGGAAGTTGATTCGGCCGGATGGTTGTACTTCAGAGCTCGAGCAACAACTTCAAAGTCCTCTAAAACTCGAGTAGGAGTGTAATATGAGTGTACGACTGCACTTCCCAGAGGTCTTCGACGGCTCGTCGGTGACGGACTTGATAATCTTGATGATCGGACTGAAGGCTTCAGTGATTTCAAGCAAAGACTTGATTGGATGTTCAGGATGGACGGGTATGCGGACAAGAGACATATTGCAGAGTGGCCGACTCAGGATAAGTAATAAAATTCCCTTGGACAATAGCACGACAAGTGATAAGACTCACGCAACATATCTGTTAATCATAAGTCTACGAAGCAGGAGGCAATGCAAACTCTCCATATGTTTGGAAGAGTAACCAAACGGTGGAGGACACAACTCAATATAGTGAGCAAGGCTACCTAAGGTCGTACTAAATCCCAAATTATGATGAATCAAATGGACAGATGTGCTTTATCCAAGGGCGACTCATAATGCTGCCAATAAAGAAAATACTTTTCCCATCCTCTTTTTGGGGTATATTTGATTTTTTTGTTCTTTTTGTTGATTTGGAAAAATAATATTACGTTACAGTGGAGGAACGAGCATAGAAAACATACAAGCTCAAGGCACAAGGACAAGACTGATGTTCTAGGAAATAATACTCAGGAAAAATCATCCAGTGGCCAAAGGTGTTAAGACGCAAAAGCAAATTGTTACTAAGTTGATGGGTAAAGGATGCAAGTGCGGTTGATAGAACACACAATGGTAACGTCCTTCGATGTAAGTTTAACGAGCCCATAGAAGGGAAGCTCGGTGATTTTTCATGTTTAGAGAGTCTGAAAAAACATAAAAGGAAACTCCATTGGGGTACCTTTTTCATCAATAGTCTAGTTGGTTCGAAAAAGGGGTAAACTAGCACCGACTAGATGTCAATTCAAAACCATTTTAACGAGTGTGACAAGGGCAAGATCACTCGACTATTTTTTCAATTTTAAGGAGTCTGAAAAAAGCTTAACTATGGACTTCGTCAGGAATGTTCTTCTGGACCGTTTAACGAGTGTGAAAGAATAAGGTCACTCGACAATATTTTCAATTTTAGGGAGTCTGAAAAGAGCTTAACTATGGACTCCGGGGGGGTTTCTTTTTCGTAAATTTAGTCCCTCAGGCCTGGAAAAGGAATAAAATTATACCTGAGGATACTCTTCTAAAGAATGGAAATTCAATAGAGCACTCCTTTGTTTGTACAGTTGACCGTCTGGACCGAAAAAGGGGTAAACTACCGACGGACGGACGTGACTTCAAATTTCAGTTTAACGAGCGTGAAGGGTCACAAGATCGCTCAACAATCTTTTCATGTTTAAAGGGTCTGAAAAGGGATTAAAAGGAGACCCGTTATGTTTTGGGAGTCCGAAGGGTAAGGCAAAGAGTGAAAAAGACCCATGCAAATGAGGCTCAAACTCATATTCAGGAAAGACTATACGGACTCCCGAGCTTACTATGTTGTCATAAATGGCATGGACACCATAATGCAACCAGGAACTACCTAGGGCATCCATGTTTTGGTAAGCTCTACCATCCAGTTGCAACACTTCTAGAGAAGAAATGACGGTTCCGTGTCACAACCAGATGGGGTCGATCCTATATTGTAAAAAAGGCAATGAGATGCAACAGTGGAGATAAAATCCTACCCTATATGCTCAGGTTGACTTTTGAAAAAAAAAATTTATGGACCGTCCTTATGTGTATTTTTTTTATTTTCTGAAACTCAATGAAAAGTGTCCCAAAACCTGATCAAATCCCTTCCATATAACTCCGGAACCACCCAAAATGGTTCTTGGTATAAATAAACTGATAAAAGGGGCCAAAAGGGTGACAAAAAGAGGCCAAAAAGTCTATAAATAGAAGCTGGTAGCTCATTATCACCATTGTTGATTTGAAAATTGACTCTGGAGCCAAAAGACCCCCTTTTCCAGATATCGCGATTCTGGGAGCTACAGTGGACCAAACGAACTTCTGCTCAGACCAAGTAAGTACAAATTCCCCCATATTGCATTTCAATACTTCCTTTAGCATTTTTGGGTTGCTTTTGGGGGTGGTCGTCGACCTTTTTGAGGCCGGCCCTAGCCAAACGCGTGCTGTCCAGGGACAGCCCGCGGGTACCTGCACGCAGGGCTTAAGCAGTGCGTGGGTACCCGCGACTGTCGCCTCGAAAGCCCGCGGGCTACCCCCGCGCGATGGAAAAATTTGATGTGGCAAGATCTAACTCCCCCTTTTTGACTCGTGATTTTTTTAGGATGTATGTTCATTGGAGAGAGAGGGAGCATGAGGCTGCCAATGAGGCAGTGGCTGCAGATTCGAACGTGATGGTCGTGCTGATGCAGTGTGGCTTGGTGAAATTCTTCCTGTGTCGATTTATGCGCGCTCAACCACGGCTGCTGAATGCCCTGGTTGATTATTGGCATCCTGACACAGAGGCCTTCATGATAGAGGGGAAATCCTTGGTGCCCACCACCGAGGATATCTACTTTTTGACGGGCCTCTCGAGGAGAGGGGAACCCGTCAACTTCCAGACCTTTCCTGCGGGGCCGAGCAAAGTCTTGGAATTGATATCAGATTATTGTGTGGATGGGACCAACCAGGCGACCTCTTCGGTACCGGTTGGCAGTATCACCAGCCTTACCCTACAGACGATCTTATCGCTCATTGGGTGAATTACCGGCTCTGCTGCTGTACATCAGGCGTCGCGCGCACAGATGAACTGTGCAGTTTAGTGCATGAATGCATAGATATATGATTGGAGTACCACACTTTTAGAGAGCATGAAAGCTCAACTGACAGCTTGTCGACAGCGGACACACAGGAACTTCGAGTATGGGACTATCCTGTGTTCATTGTTCTTTGAGAGAGTTCCATGCTTCAGTCCTCGGATGAAAGTATGAGGACATCTAGTGACGTTCCCTGTGGTATGTAGATGGGCAGAATTACTGCCGCGACAGGGTGGTGGAAGGACTGTAGAGGCCTTCAACGATAACTTCTTTGCCTGGCTGTCACGGCAGATCCCCGCCATCGAGGACTACCCATACGCAGGGATCGATTTTTCTAGAGATCTAGCCATACCAGTGCCACCTGGCGAGGAGCGAGGGGAGATGGGTAAGTCTCCACCTATACAGTGTTTTTGTTTTCATATGTAATTTTTTTTCTTTCTGATATATATCATGTTTTTGGATAACAGAGTTTCTGATGGGTGAACTTTGTGTTGCTTGCAGATGTGGGACCTGTGCGGCCTGCTAATTTTGCACGGAACCGACGCCGTCCACGGCCAGAGGCCGCAGCTGCCGCCGCTAGGGGAGCAGCAGTAGCAGGGCATCGCCCAGCAGGAGAGGCTGAGAGGGCTCTGGGGCGGATTGAGCGGAACTTCACCGAGCTCACCCACACAGTTCCCATGATCGAGATAGAGGACTTGCCGCCCTCCATGCAGACTCATATGGTGGGGTTACCTCAGACCTGGGTCCGATTATTTAGGCGTTTGGGTCGGGCTGTGTATGACTATAACAGGGCCCACAGGCCCTGAGCCGACTTGTACACTTTTTATGTGCCTCGAGCACTCATATGTATATATTTTTTGAGGGCTTAAGCCCTAGTGACTCGATATGGCTCCCACTTTTTGAGGCGCTTGCACCCATCTATGTACTCTGAGGATTTTATGATTTATATATATGGTTTTTATTTCTTTTATGTGTCTTGATGGATTATGTGTACAAAATGTATTTACATGTGTTTGATCATGATCTTCTTATGTGTGAGCAAGATGCCAATCTAAAATATGATTAGCTAGAGTATCTGTGATTTGATTTAGACTCCTAGGAACATGAAAATATGTAATATAATCAAAGTTGCGTTCCAAGAGACGTACCCTAAGGAATCTTCGGTGTAAAGTAGGATCGTGCACACGGTATATTCTGTTTAGCTGTGACACAACCAGTTGAGCGTCTAGATAGACCCGGAGACGAGAGATACCCAATGACAAAGCGTCACGAAGAAATTCAATAACCGCGCTATACTCAACAACATTGTTTATGGTGTTACCTAAGCATATGCCTCCGGAAGATAACAACTGACCCTGTGGTGTAAATATTACCCATGCTGCGGAGGCAAGCCTCCACGTGTGTCGACTAGCACCATCCGCATACCCAATGAACACCTCGGACTCACTTGACATCTACCATAGTAACGAAAGATAACATTAATGACACGTCCATGACACGTTTTTCAAAAGAAACGAAAGAAAGTAATAGCACAAAGACTATACATATGTTACAAAAAGTTACCCACAGTGACCCTATGAGTAGTACTTCTTGAGGTAGAGCCCATTTCTAGGCTCCGCCAAATTCTTCCCTTCAAAATTGACCAGATGATAAGCGCCCTTCTTTCACACCTCCTTAACAATGAAGGGTCTGAACCACATGGATTTAAACTTTCCTGCCCCCAGGGGGTCCTTATCTTGGTCGTAAACCAGGACAAGGTCGCCCTCAGAGAAAAACCGAGGATGAAAGGACCTATCATATTGACACTTAACCCTATTCTTATGAGCCTCATTGGCCAGTGCCGCATCACGACGTTGTTCATCAAGATGCTCTAGGTGTACTAACCGTTCTTCAAGCAGAAAAGTGTCTGGCAATAACTGTACTGCCAATTTCAGAGATGGAATTTGACATTCGATGGGCAAGAGTCCCTCCAGCCCGTAAACGAGTTGGAAAGGTGAGAAACCGGTTGTAGTCTTAACTGATGTTTGGTAAGCCCATAATGCGGAGTATAACATCAAATGCCAGTTGGACTTGGCTGAGTTGATGGTTCGCTGTAGCATTGTCTTAAGAATTTTGTTAACAGCTTCCACTTTCCCATTGGCTTGGGGATAGTAAGGTGATGAGTGTTCTTGCCGTAACCCAAGATTTGATGTTAACTCGGTCATCATTTGATTCTGAAAGTGACTTCCATGGTCAGTGACAATCTCTCTCGTGACTCTGAATCATGCTATAATCTGGTTAAATAAGAAGAGAGTTGCAGTCTCTCCATCATCTTTGAACGTCGGCATAGTTTCGACGCATCGACGAAAAATACAATCTACACCTCACCGATACAAAGTATCATTGAGTATAAGATAGCTCTTGGCCTGATGGTGTATCTGCTGACGCTCATCACGAGAAGCAGAGGTAGGACACTTCAAAGTCTGGAGATAGATTAGTATATCTCCGTACCAGGGATTAGACGATTCAATCAAAAACATATCACCCCGGATAGGCAATTCCTCAGGCACAACGTCACCTGACTCAACCGGAAGTTCCGAGATAAGTTCTGCGAAGACCAGTGACTTCTTGGACTTCGCTGAAACGAAATCTAAGTCAAACTCTTGGAGGATAACCATCCACCTACTAATTTTTCCGCCTATAACTCGTCGTGTCAACATGTACTGAAATGGATTCACGATGGCAACGATAGTGGTCTTACGAAACAGAACATAGTGACGGAACCGTTGAACAGCATGGACTGCTGCCAACGCAAGTTTTTTGAGATGTGTATAATTAAGTTCCGGTCCTACGAGGCCTTGGCTCAGGTAATAGATCACGTACTCAGAAAACGAATCATCTTCCTGAACTAAAACCATGCCTATGGTTGACTCTGTGGCAACCAGTTATAATAGGAAATCCTTGTTATAATTCGGTGGTCGTAGCAGAGGTGCGGTTGTAAGGGCATGTTTCAATGCATCGAAATAACGTTGCGCGGCTTCATCCCAGAGAAAAGGAACGTCTTTCTTTAGTAAACGCATGAAGCCCTTGGTGATTTCGGCATAGTTGGCGATGAAGCGTCGTAAGAAGTTTTCCTTGCCTTGAATACTTTGAAGTTGTAAAATTGTGCGTGGGGGGGTAACTGTACTATTGCCTCCACCTTAAGAGGATCAACCATGATCCCCATTGTTGAAATGATGAAACCTAACAAACATCCTGACGTGACGCAAAAGCTGCACTTGTTGGGATTTAAGCGAATTCGGAAGTAGCGACAGCGTTCAAAGATTAGTCGGAGGTGCGTAGGATGATCTTTTCACTTGCGAGAGCGTGATGCTAAATCATCTAGATAGGCCTCGACTATATGTTTGAGGTTGTGAAACGCAAAAGACATGGCCCGCTGGAAAGTGGCTCCAACATTCTTGAGACCAAAAGGCATTTTTCAATAGGCGAATGTACCCCATGGACAAATGAATGTCATTTTGTGTTGGTCCTCGGGTTTGATTTGGATTTGGTTATAGCTCGAAAAACCATCCATGAATGAAAAGGCTTCGCAACCAGTGCACTCATCAATGATCTGGTCGATGAATGGGGTTGGGTAATTATCTTTTGGACATGCCTTGTTCAAATCACGGAAATCGGTATAGACACGAATCGTGCCTTGTTTTTTATCGACTGGCACAGGATTTGACACCCATTGAGTCAAGTGAATAGGGTATATGAACCCTGCCTTAAGAAATTTCTCAACTTCAGCTTTGATGGCTGCTGCTTTCCTAGGATTAACTGGATGAAGTTTCTGTCAAACAGGCTTAGCATCCGGATACGTAGTGATCTCATGTTCAACAATTTTTGGATCGATGCCTGGCATTTCCTCGTAAGACCAAGCAAAAACATCGCGGAATTCTTTAAAAAGATCCGTGTAAATCTGAATCTCTTCAGGGGAGCAATCTGGTCCGACGAAAACATTCTCCACGATGTCGGGGTTTCATGATATATTGATAGGTATCATGGCAATGATAGTCGCCATGTTTCCCTCAGCATAAATATCCTATGTAGCCAAGAGGTTAATGGGACAAGGCTGATCTCCCGTCATGGTGATAGTGAATTATCCTGCCTCGATTCGGTGTAACTCCAGGAGGAAGTATGATCTATGATGAAGATCTTCCCAGGGTTTGTCCGGACCAGTCATTGCTTCGATTATGGCTTCGTCAGAAGGCAAGACTAAGTTTAACGAATCGGTGTTGACAAGAGAATCCTGAGCCCAGATAGGCTCGAGGAGTGGATCCAACTCTGGTGCGGGAATCAGATCAGGAGTAGCTGAAGTTTGTTGAACCAAAGAGTATGCTACTTCAGTGGTCGACAAGGGTGTAGACATGCCCACATGCCCTATCGCATCCATCGTGTCTGATGCGGAAGGAAGAGTCCACGGATCCTGAAAGTAAGTCGTGCGGAACGACGAAACATGGAAAATCTCAGCCTTGTGGTGAGTCGATATAAACTTGACATCGCCTTGAGGAGGTGGGTAATCGAAGGTACCCATCAAAGATGGGCACAAACCAACTCCTACATTGACGACACCGGCTTGAGGATTACCTACCATGGGAACTGTGGATGCCCCCAAAGCTGGGTCAGGTCAAGAGAAGGACAATTGATCAATAGTCACTATCCGGCCTTCATGTGGAAACAGTAAGACTCGGAAAACTGTAGCGACCACCACTTGCATTGCATAAGTCCAACTATGACCTAACAATAGATTGTAATCGATGGCGGCATCTACTACCTCTACTTCGACACACATGGTCTTCCCCTCTAACTGCACAGGGAAAGAAGGGATGATGCCATGTGGTCAGAAAGAACGACCATCGAACGCAGTGAGGAGAGTAGGTGATGGAGACAACTCAGGTTGACCAATGGCTTTCCAACAGGCTAACGACATAACACAAGTTGAAGCGCCCTCGTCTACCACCGTGCAGAAGATGTTTCATGTAAAAGTTTTCATGGGGTGAGCCACTACTATCTGAAACGCAATGTGGTAAGGAAAATGAGGTTTCAAGTCAGTCGTATCTAACATAATGGTACCTGGGTTACAAGTCTCCGTAGAGCTATTGTCTCTCCCAACGTCTTCTCAATCTGTAGGGGAAGAGATGGGATCTCGGCTTCTTTGCCCTTCTCAGAGGTGCTTGGTTTGCTATAATCGTGAGCTCTAGTCGTAATGAAAGCGTCACTTTTCACCATATATACGTTCGCGGAAGATGAACTATTTGGGGGAGGGCAGTTGTCATGGTTTCCCCCCTCCGGACTTGCAGAGGCTTGAGTTAAATTTTACCCATGCTGAAAGGGATTAGTCAACATGGCTTGCTGTTGCTGTGTGAAAAACTTCTGGGCCTCTGCAAGTCGAGGGCATAGGTGGTTTGGGTGTTCTTCCGCACATAGGTTGCACAAATACCTTGCCTTATTCCTTTTTGTGGTGCCCTCGCCAATGTTATCATTCGATTTTTTATCCCCCTTACTCTTCTTGCGTTGTTTTTTCTTCCCCTTGGGCTGCTGGTTAGCCTTTGGGTTAGTCATCTGTACTGAGTGTACTTCCGACGTTTGAGTAGGAGGAGCAGCCAAAGCAGTAGTTTGGCTGGCTGCTAAGTGTTGTATAGACAACTGCTGCAATTGTTTTGTCAATTTCTCAACGGGCTTGGTTTGTGCCGAACCAACTATACCATCGGCATGTGGTCCGGCTCTCTGTCTAGTTTTGTCCAGAATCGATCGTGGTGCATCTGGCAGGATGGTGTACAATAGACCAGACTGAGAATAGATAAGCTCAAACTGTTGAGCCCTCATGATGGCATCTTCCTCAGAGAAAACCCCTGAAGTTGCGACGTCTTTGGATAACTGCAGAACTAAAGACTTAAGGAACCACTCAAGCAAGAATGTTGGTGGGACAGGTACCTTGATAAGACTCTTTCGGTGTTGCCACTCTTGAATATGGTCCGAGATATGGTCCGATGACGTCTGTTTGAAATTGGCCAGCAATTTTGTGCCGGCGTCGTATCTCACAGGTAACTGGAAATGGTTGAGGAAGGCCATCACCAGTTCGCCAAAAGAAGAATATCATGAACGATCAAGCTCTATGTACCATTTCGCGGCACTCCCAATAAGAGTGCATTGAAACAATCGCAACTGGATGGAGTCATATTTCAGTGAGTTAGATGAGCACCACAAGTGGAAAGTGGTCACGTGATCACCTGGATCCTCATTAGGCTTGGCCTCGAACTTTGGGATGTCCGAAGGCAACTTTGTTGGCATAGGAGGCCAACACGGATCGTGACAGATAGGATCATTCAAAAACCATGTTAAATCTGGCAAGTGTAACGTCACCAAGAAAGGGGGTTTAGGTTGCTGCAGATAGCTGGGATAAGAGGGTCCTGGGGTTGGACTGGCACCAGGTTGCCAGGAAAAGTTTGGCTGTTGGCCCAGGTTCTGGTACAAACTGTGGCCCTGACCATCGTAAGGGTTTTGCATTTAAGGAGACATCATTTGTTGATTCCCCAAGAAGGACATAGGATGTTGGGCATTCATCGTGTTTGATGGACTTTGGAATGGATTACCCCATGCCGGTCCTGATGGAAGAGGCATAGAAGTCTGTCCGGGGTTCCATTGGTTGTGGAAAGAGTTACCACAGAATGACATTCCAGAAGATGGAACGGATCCTTGTGCTGAGTTCCAAGGTCCTGGTATATGTGCCCCCAGCGCAGGAATAGTACCCTGTGCCACCGTAAACTGTCCAAAAATAGGTGTGCCCCCAGATGGGAAAGCAGCGGATGCTAAAGAGTTATTACCAAACGTCTCGTTCTAGAGAAATGGTGACGAACCTACCGGCTGAGTTTGCGCAGGTGTTCCTTGACTCCCAGCTCCAAAAGGACTTGTGTGTGCAGGCTGCCCAGTGGACTGTTGATGCGATCCACCGAGCTAAGGGGACGAAGGAGGAATATGACCTCCAGCGTAAGGAAAAGCATTGAAAGGGATAGGAATGCCCCCAAGTTAACCTTGCAGAGGAGTGTTAGAGCTCCCTTCCCCCAGACCCAAAGTCTAGAAAGTGGATGAAGTGAGTGCAGGACTAGTACCTGAACTAGGCATACCATATGAAAACGAAGCGCCTGTCGCACTAGGTGTGTAAAGAGGTGTGGCCTCCGCGATAGATGGGGTCAGTCCACCGTGCGATGTAGTTGCGGCTAAGACCATGGTGGCCTGGACTGCCAACAAAGGCAAGTTGGGAGAAGCTTCTCCTGTGGTAGCAACAGTGATAGGGTGGAATAAATCCCAGATGAAGTAACAGAGTTTGGTTCCATCACTGGGTTAGGCACTGACAGGCGTTTGTAAAATTGAATTGGCACAATAATGTTCGGCCAAGTATCAGTGTTTGAGGTTTCAACCAATCCAATATTGGCGGTTGATTCCTCGGGGGGTTGTTCGGGATCAAAAGCCCCGGTTGCTTCGAAAGACCCTTGATGGTCTAGCTTCAACCTCAATGAGGGCGGGGGTGGCTCCAGTATAACCGGCGGCAGGCCTAGAAGCCTTTGTGACCGGCGGAGCTCTGAATCCTCCACTGTGTGAGAAGATTCATGACATGCTAAGGTATTCTACGCAGACAAACAGTAACACGCACTAAAAGAAAGCCTCTAGAAGATAAATCAAGCAAGCACTAAACTAGTTGGAAGAACAGTTACAACAATGAACACTAGAGCAACTTACCAGTGCAAGTGAAACTCGAATACGAAATCACCCTCCGGGTATACTCTGCAAAGCATTGGTCTGATGTCCGTCCTAGGTACCGCGGTATACCCCCGTAGTCACCTGTGTATGTCCCTAGAAAATATTGGCAACTAGTTCGCCAGTACGTGAACAATCATCAGGCGGGTACAGTTGGCAGTCGGGTAGACCACAATGAGCAGGGTATCAAGCCCGAAACCTGTCAAGGGTATCGAGAGAAAATGGTTCGGAAGACAACTGAGGACCTCGAACGGATTTGAGACCCATGAAGCTCTGTGGCAAATGCAAACGATGGAATCCCTTAACATATCCTCTATATGTGTTCTCCACAACGCTCGGTCCATCTTTGAAGGGGTTATCTCTGCTACCTTTCCTTACGTGACCTCATGTTTAGCCCCTGTGTTAGAGGGGGGTCCTAAATAACTTTTCGTAACTGGACTTTTACACTCCCTATTGACAGAATCCAATGTTTGGTTTGGGTGGCCTTGGAAAATTTACTCTCCAACCTATTCCAAGGCCCTATTCCTGAGCTAGTGTATGCACCCTACAAACGGAAAAGTCTACTTGATTTTAATTAGCGTTGCTTTTAATGGGCCTCTTAAGTCACAGGGTGAGAAAGTGAAACTGATGGTGTAAAAAGACTCAAAGCAAAATGAACAAAATGTGTGGAAACAAAAACTTTTACTAAAATGCAAAACCAACAACTTTTGAATGAAAGACTTCTTTTCTTTTTCAAATTTACTAAGATTTCATGCAGTAAATAAGGAGAATTTTTGCTCAGATGTGCGAGCTACTTATACCCGAAATGCACTACAAGAACTTATGCAAAAAGACTTCTTTCCTAGCTACTGATGCAACAACACAATCCTCAAACCAAGAAGAAAATGAAACAAGAAATTGTTTTTTATTTCGTTGTAAAGTAACACAACAAGGAAAAATGATGACAAGAACAAAACCAAGAGAATAAAAAGAAAACTCTGGCTTAAAGCGCAGATCGCAAACAAAATCAGAGCACAAAAATGAAACAAAGCAATCACCACAGCACCAATTCTAACACTTGCCTAAAAACCATAAAACATATATTTTTTCTCTTTTGTCTTTTCTATCAAAACGTCAACTAACAAACACAGGCTAAGGATAAGATGCCCTAACCTGCTGACTGTGCAGCTCCAGACTCCAAACCCTGAAAGGAGCACTTCTCACCACAGGAGGGGATGACTGCCCCACCCAGGCTGAAAGGCAACCAGACAGACTTGCGACTGTCACCAAGATAGCACGCGGTCAACCGCGTGCTGAGTTATAACAGAACGCGAGTACCCGCGCTCAGAGCTAAAGCAGCCCGCAGATAGGTATAAAATCTGAGAAAAAATCAAACACAGGCAGCCTAGCCCTGAAAGAGGCCTCTGGTATTGACAACCAAGGTCTCCCAAAGGCTTGAATGCTTTCACCTCGACAGAAAAAGAAAATTTCCAAAAAAGAAAACAAATGAAAAGAACAACCAAAATAATAAGGCAGACTAAAAGCAAGACAGTAAACCAATCAAGACCCAGACAGGATCCAGAAAACCCCCTGAGAAGGTAAACTTCTGACAGGGAAGAGGAGACTGCCTTTTAATCTTCTTGGGCTCTACACGCTACTGAAACCACTACAACAGGCATTCAAACGCGGGCTGTAGAAGGTTAGGGTGTGGGTTACCCGCGGGTAGGGCTTCTGTAGGCCGCGAGTACCTCTGTGTGTCCCGAGAATAAATGTCAAGCATCAGTCAAGGAAAACTGGTATTGATAACTAGGTCCCCTGCTAGCATTGACCTAACAGACAACAAAATAAACAAAGAAACAGAGACTAAACTTCTTTGAACTACCCAAAATATCTTTAACCAAATCCGGAAACCCTAAGAGCAAAATATCCCCAGTGGAGTCGCCAATTCTGTTGTGGGGTATTCTACCCTACGGACTAGCAAGCTAGGGATTTAAACTTGCATGTAGATCATGACCCTTTAGAAACAACTTTTAACCTTCTACCCCAATCTAAAACCCCTTTTCTCATGCAAACATGGGAAGAATCAACTAACCTCTTTATCGACGGTTGAAGTAGATCCTCCATTGAGTTTTTATCCCCTTGCTGCTGCTACTCCTTCCAAAAAGCTTTCCTGCAATCAAGACAAAACTATGCATGCATGCTATTGATCTACTAGAGGGTTAGAGATAAAACACAAATCAAATAACGTAGATAAGACTCATGTATTTGGGACGGGAAAGGTATCTTTTTCATTAACCTCAATATGAATCAACTTACAATGATTTTAGAGACCGGCCACCGTTCCTCGATCCTGATCCTGGGCTCCTCCTCTTCTTTGTCCTCCAACTGCTTTGCTTGAATTTCTCCTAAAGCTTGAGGAAAGGCTAAAGGGTTGGGACAATAATGGACTTGGCAATTTTGGCAGAGTTTCTTTGCTATGATTTTTCCTCCTTTGAATAGTACCCCTACCCCTCCTTTTATAGGCTAGAAGGAGCTAGGGTTTTTGGCGAACTCTCGGCCATGCATGGCTGGGAGTTCCAGTTAACTGACAAAAATCTCTTCGTCCCGGCGGAAACTTTCCTGATTTTTTTCTTTGTTAGGTAAACGTGGGCTGTAGTGGGCCATCCAATGTTCCAACGCGTGCTGCAGAAGGTCTGCCAGCGTCCTAACGCGCCCAGTGATAGGTTAGGGCACGAGTTACTTAATTTATGAGGTTTTTGAAGAGTCTGTTCATCATGGCTTTGGCAATGAAGGGCAATGAGTTGGCTTGATGCCAGGTAAGCATGGATAGTGCAATTTAGGGTTATAACAACGACGACACTGGAAGCTAAGGAAAGGAAGAAGTTCATGAATCTTCTAGAAGGAGAATCTTATAGAAAGTGAGGTGGCATCCATATGATTTTGATCCTACCGGATTCTCTGATTTGGTGGGATCATCCTCATCCTTTTAACCACTTCACCTTCTCCTATATAATAAAGGGTTTCTCATGGAAAGGGTGAAGCAAGATAGAGCAAAGAATTGCTGAAATAATAGGCTAAAGACTGTCTGAAGGATCCTGTTGCAACTGATGCTTGAGGCCTCCATTTGTCCATCAAGATTTTGTGGGCCATCTTCATACAAATTCATAGTAGGTGTATGTGTGTGTTGGAACAAAGGACCACTGAAAGGGAACTTGCGACATCAAGGAAATTTTGTTATATCTTCCACTTTTACTTAATATAATATGGTGACATGTTTCTTTCCCATAAAATCATTAACATTTTATTACATGACTCCTTGATCACATGTTTAGGTTTTCTGTTAGGGTCCTAACCTGCACATAGGTAGAACAATATATTCGGATGTAATAAAGGTCAATATTAATAAGGCCTTTCAATAAAATAGAATAAGGCAGATGTAAGAAGACCTAATAGAAGCTTCCACTTCTAGAAGGATATTCCTCTAGATGCTTCTTTTTAAAATAAATAGGAGTCATGGGTATGAGAACCCCAGCTTAGATATTATTGTAATAGAGCTCTGCTCAACTAGAGGTTTCCCCCTTGAAGAGGCGCATGAACATTGCTTTCAGATTCAAAGTGATATTTTTGTTATTATTCTCATATCATTTCAGTGCTATTGTGGTGAATGTTCTGATTATATTGTTGTTATTCTGCCATTTATAGCATTTTATTTTTGTTCTTCATACATTTTATATCTATGATGTTACAAGTAGTATCATAGCATTTTCCTCGGAAGAAAGTGTGGGTTAAATTCTTTTTTTCAGGGTAGAGACGTATTCCAACGTCTTTAAGCCACAAAGATCTGTTGTTACACGTATAAACCCGTGGTTGAGGGATTCATACACGCAGGAAATACAAGTGGTACTTAAGCGCACATCTATTGGCCACCCTTGTAAACCCTGTTGGTACCCCTTCTAGTGGTAGTGCATCAGACATCACCTATGTACGAATCGACCTAGATTACCTGAAGCCTTCTTTAGATAAACCAATCGGTCACCTAACTAATATAGTGTTACCGAGAACAACACTTGGGAAGATACTCTCTAGTACCTGGGTAGTCAGGTAGTATAGATAAGGGTACATTCTATCCTCCTTAGTTAGTGCCCTGAGATATTGGGCCGAGTACTACTCTTAGACCCCACACATATATCAGAGAGCTATAGCACAGGGCAAACCCTTGTCTGTAGAACCCTTGAATACCTAACCCTTGGGGACATAAACATAAACAAATTAAAATAGACAAGATCTATTACCGCACAACTATGTTTGGGTTGTCAATTAATTACACATTTCTTTCTGGTTAAGCATTTTGGAATTTCCTCTCCGCAGTATTCTTCATACTAGAGTATAACTCTGCAGGTGTAAAAAAATAAAAAAACAAATAAATAAATAAAGTCTGTAATTTTTTTCACCATTATTTCAGATCTATTCCATTGGATTCATATTGCTTCCCTTATCACATTCATGCATATCATTTTTAGGAAAAAATTTTGACCCCGCCTACCCCTTTTTAGTTCCCCCATCCTCATGGCCCATACCCGTAGCCAAGACTTGGAAGCTCGCTTCAACACCTTGCAATCTGGTCTCATCAAGACCCAACAAGAAGTGAAACAACTCAGTGCCAATGTTGTTTCCATCAATACAACCATGCAGTCCTCAATGGAGAAAATCAAACAAGACCTCACCACCCAACTTGAATCAGTCTTTTCGGTACTCTGCACCAAATTGCACATCCCTACAGATAACCCTTCCTCTTCCTCACCTCCACAGACTAAAGGTGACCATTCCTCTTATTCCCATAACTTTCAAAACCATCACTTTCAACGTGACCTACGCCTTCCGCTGGTGGATGTGACCAAATTTGATGGCTTGGACCCCATTGGTTGGGTAACCCAAATGGAACATTATTTCTCTTTATACGACATTACAGATCACTTGGCCAAACTCCGGTATGGTTTTCTCCATCTAGATCATGAATGTTGGTAATGTTGGCAATGGAGAAAAACTTCTCGTCAAGGGTATATTTCTTGGACACACTTTGTGGCAGATCTTTATGAACGCTTTGACACTGACACAAACCATTTGGGCCATTTGACAAAGTTCAAACAATTAAAAACATTGTAAGACTTTATAGTTGCCTTTGAACGCCTGGATTTTAGAACAAAGGGCATGTCTAATGCCTTTTTCCAAGAGTGTTTTATCAATGGCCTCAAGGATGAGATTCAGGCCCATGTCCTCATGGCGCGGCCTTAGAGTTGGGTGTAGGCTACTGAAAGATCTAAAGAAGCACAACAGTTTTTATCTTCTCAAAACCGAAAACCCTCCTTTATCCCTTGCTGTAATCAAGTAAATCCCACTACTCCCTCTACTCCACTCAAGATCCAAAAATTGACCAAGGCTGAAATGGTTGAACTCCAACTCAAAGGCCTTTGTTATAACTGTGATGACAAATATTTCCCAGGCCACAAGTGTAAAGAACAAAATATTTTTATGGCCATCTCTGAGGATATTTTAGAATAGGATGTAGAAACTCCCCTTGTGTCTGAGTCACCTGAATCCACTGACATAACCCCTCCCTCAGACCCTCCCAAAGTAGAATCGGTCATTTCCCTCAATGCTCTCACTGGCTTATATGCTCCTTAAACCCTCAAGCTAGTCAGTTACATCAAGCATCAAAAGGTCATCATTCTGGTCGACAATGGCATCACCCATAATTTTATTCTTCGTCGCATTTCCCAAGAAACTCATTTCTACATCCATGCCATCAATAATTTCCAAATCATGATTGCCAATGGTGGTTCCATGAAATGTGGAGGGCGTTGTGAAAATCTACATATCCAAATTGGTGACTACCACCTGAAATCCCATATGTTTGCTATCGAAATGGAAGGTTGTGACATTGTGTTGGGTGTAGACTGGCTATGGACTTTGCGTCCCATTATCATGGATTTTAAAGACATAACCATGCAATTCAATCAGGAGGGCCACCAATATAAGTTCAAAGGCATCACCACCAGTTCACCTAAGATCATTAGTTCCCATCGCATGGAAAAGTGCTCAAAAAATGTCATTCTAGTGTTATCGCCCAACTCCATGCCATACAAGAAACAAAGACACCCTCGGTCCCGCAAGACCTCCAAGCCATCCTTTCTAGACATCAATTGGTCTTTTCCACTCCCCAAGGACTCCCTCCTTCCCATGGTGTTCATGATCATTCCATTCCCCTTGTACCCGGAAGCCTTCCTCCCAATATCCATCCGTATCATCACCCCTTTTCCCCAAAAAATGAAATTGAGAAAATGGTTCAGGAACTCCTTAATGCAAGCATTGTCTACCCTAGTACGAGCCCCTACCGTTCTCCTATGGTCATGGTCCTGAAGAATGAAGGTTCTTGGAAAATGTGTCCTGACTTTCATGCCCTCAACAAACTTACTATCAAATACAAATTCCCCATTCCTGTCATTGATGACCTCCTGGATGAATTGAGTGGTGCCTAATTCTTCACTAAACTGGATCTTCGTTCGGGCTACCACCAGAGATGTATGAAAGAGGCAGACATTCCCAAGACTGCCTTTAGAACTCATGAGGGCCACTATGAGTTTTTGGTCATGCCCTTTGGCTTGTGTAATTCCCCCTCCACCTTAGAAAGCCTCATAAATCATGTTTTTCGTCCTTTTCTCTGCCATTTTGTCTTAGTTTTCTTTGATGATATCCTCATCTATAGAAAAACCTGAACATACCATCTTTCTCATGTGGATCGAGTTCTCCATCTACTCTTTCAACACCAAATTTTCCTGAAACAGTCTAAATGTGCTTTTGGCACCTCAGAAGTAGAATACTTGGGTCATCTAGTTAGCAAGGATGGCGTCAGGGTGGATCCTAAAAATATTGAAGCTATGCAAGACTAGCCTCACCCAAAGACTCTTAAGAGCTTGCATGGATTTCTGAGCTTAATAGGGTAGTATCGCAAGTTTGTTAAGAATTATGGGAATATTGCAACACCTCTCACTGCTCTCCTAAAAAATAACTCTTTCACTTTTACTCCATCCACTGCCCAATCTTTTCAAAACTTGAAGATTGCCATGTGCACCACTCTAGTCCTCGCCCTTCCCAATTTCACAAAGACCTTTGTGTTGGAATGTGATTCCTTAGGGAAAGGAGTTGGTGTTGTCCTTATGCAAGAGGGTCAACCTTTGGCCTTTACCAACAAGCAACTATCTGAAAGAAATCTGGGAAAATCCATCTATGAAAAGGAAATTTTGGCTATTCTACATTCCGTTGATCTGTGGCACCCTTATCTATTGGGGCAACGTTTCCAAATTAAGACATACCATCAAAGCCTCAAGTATTTTCTGGAACAATGCATTTCCTCCCCAGAACAACAAAAATGGGTGACTAAGCTCTTTGGATATGATTATGAGATCATGTACAAGAAAGGAATAGACAATGTGGTTGCGGATGCACTTTCCCGGAAATATGAAGATGAATGATCCCTTTTTTCTCTTTCATTCATTGTACTAGATTGGATCCAAGCCATTCGCCAAGAATGGCTACAAGATCCCAAAAGTTTTCAACTGATCCAACAATTGCAATCCAATGCTCCAGCTTCCCCGGGGTACTCTTGGCTCCATGATGAACTTCGATACAAAGGCTGTTTGTATTTAAGTAAACAATCAAAGCTTAAATCCATGGTACTTTCTGAGCTTCATGTTACACCCACAACAAGGCACTCTGAGTTCACTAAAACCTATGACAGGGTCAAATGTTCCTTTTTCTGGGATGGTATGAAGCAGGACATTCATAATTTTGTCACTGAATGTGATGTGTGTCAACACAATAAGGGAGAAACATTCAAATCTTCAGGCACACTACAACTGCTTTTGATTCCACCTGCTATTTGGAAGGATATCTCTATGGATTTTATTACCGACTTACCAAAATTGGGAAATAAATCAGTCATCATGGTGGTTGTTGATCACCTTTCCAAGTATGCTCATTTATGTGCCCTTCAACACCCATTTACAACATCCATGGTGGCTCAAATTTTCATGGATCAGGTCTTCAAGCTTCATGGCATGCTACACTCTATTGTTTCTGATTGCGACCCAACTTTCACAAGCAATTTTTGGCAAGAAATGTTCAAGATACAAGGCACCAAATTTCATCTTAGCACAGCTTATCATCCCTAGAATGATGGACAAATGGAAGTTGTCAACAAGTGTTTGGAAACATATTTGAGGTGTTTTGCCTCGAAAAAGAAAAATCAGTGGGCTCAATGGTTACCCTTAGCTGAATGGTGGTACAACACTTCATACCATACAACTACACGCATGACTCCTTTTGAAGCGGTATATGGACAGAAGCCACCTTCAGTTCTTTCATACTTACCAGGTGCCTCGAAGGTCCAGGCGGTTGACCTAACACTTACAACTCGAGAGGCTATTCTTCATACCCTCAAAGAGAATTTGGTCATGGCAAAAAATCACATGAAGCAACAAGCAGATCAAGGTTTCTCTGAACGTCAATTTGCAGAAGGGGATCAAGTGTTTCTTCGACTGCAACCTTACAAGAAAACTTCCCTCAAGGCCGAGCATTGTCAGAAGCTAGCGCCCAAATTTTATGGTCCTTATACCATTCTCAAGTGTGTGGGACAAGTAGCCTATCCATTAGCTTTGCCCAGACATTCAAAGCTACATCCTATTTTTCATGTTTCATGCTTAAAGAAGGTGATTAGAGCTCAGTGCCAAATTCAAACCAACCTTCCAAAGTTAGATGGAAAAGGATCCATTTGGCTACATCCAGAAGCAATTTTGGACCAGCGTGAGCGTCGCCTACGTCAGAGAACCATCAAGGAAGTGCTAGTCCAGTGTAAAGAGACAAATCCAGCAGATGCCACTTGGGAACCAACTACCATTCTGCAACAATTTCCTCATCTCAAGCCTTGAGGACAAGGTTGTTTTTAAGGGGGAGGACATGTTAGGGTCCTAACCTGCACATAGGTAGAACAATATATCCATATGTAATAAAGCTCAATATTAATAAGGCCTTTCAATAAAATAGAATAAGGCGAATGTAAGAAGACCTAATAGAAGCTTCCACTTTTAGAAGGATCTTCCTCTAGATGCATCTTTTTAGTATAAATAGGAGTCGAGGTTATGAGAACCCTAGCTTGGATATTATTGTAATAGAGCTCTGCTCAATTGGATTTTTCCCCCTCGAAGAGGGTCATGAACATTGCTTTCAAATTCAAAGTGATATTTCTGTTATTATTCTCATATCATTTCAGTGCTATTGTGGTGAATGTTCTAGTTATATTGTTGTTATTCTGCCATTTCTAGCATTTTATTTCTGTTCTGCATACATTTTATATCTGGCATATTACATTTTCATTAAATATATTATTTTTTCTTTCACTTTGGTTGGTTTGTGTTATTGTAGATTTGATCTCACAAGAGTACCGGAGTGAAGTAGGGACAACAAAGATATAATGAATCGATATCTAAAGGTATGTAATCCATTCTTTCTTTGGTAGTAAATTCAATGATACTAACTTAGGGAAAGCGTCATGTCCTGTCTTGTTTTATTCAAGATCCACGTGGATCTAGGGAGATTAGTTTATGTCTACATTCACCAATTTATCCAATAACAAAATTGGTGGCTCCACTGGGGAAACGACTTGTTTGTGTTTTTTTGTTGTCCATTTGCATTTAGCCTATCTTCCTTCACTTTATTTCAGTCTCTGAGTCTTTGGGAGATCCAACCAGACTCTCTGGATTTAAAAGTTTCCTTAGATTCTTTATCCTGTTTCCAAAATTTCTTTGTTTACAGAAACTTCTGCACTATATCGTTACGCAGCCTGCAGAAACCTTTGATTTTCGCACCCTAAATACTTGTTCCAGTGCATACTTTTTGCAACCTTCTCAGAGATAGCTTGCAGAAACCTTTGATTTCCACACTGTAACCTACTACTAGGTTGCAGCGGCGTCTGTAATTTTTTTTGGTTTGGGTCCTGTTATCTTTTGATGCCCATTTTTTATTTAGCCAGCTAGAAGGAACTTTTAATGTGAGTATGTGACTAATTTCTGAGTTTGAAACTTTTTTTCGATTGGTTTTTGGAGATCGAACAACTTTCTTAGTCATTTTTCCAGTTTTACCTCTTGATTTTTATCAACAAGGATATAATTTCTGATTTTGCATCTAAGTGCTTGATTGATTAAAAGTATTTGGATTGGATTTACATTTTTGGATTGGTTACATTTTCTAGATTGCTTGATGATTGGAAAGTAATTGTTTCATTTGTGTTTGTTGAAACACTTTCTTGTCATTTTTATTTTTATCTTCATTGAAAGTTTGATTTGGGTGCTTGTTGAGTGTATAATTTTTCTTTGATTAACTTGTCCTTTCTTCACTATATCCCTATTTTGGTTTCGGAAAGGAAGACTTAAGGTCACTTACTCTTTTAAGTAATCATACATAAGAAAGTTTGTTGCATTCAAAAGAAGAGAGCATTAAGAGACTTCATTGTTTCTAGTTGTTTGCAGTTGTGTTCATTCAAGAAAAAGAAATTATATTTCGTAGCTTACATCATTCCAGAAATACCTTCTCCCTGTTGTAGATAGAGTTTATCGAACGAAATTTTGCATAATTAATTTGTATTTTCATATTATTGGTTCAAGGTCTTACACAACATTGGTTTCATTCCCGTCTCCCTCTTGAGTAACAACAACCTCTAAAAAACATTGTGAAATCTAAAACTCAATTAGTAACTTTTATTTTCTAGGGATCTTTTACACCAACATTAGATAGGATAGACATTTGGAATAGGCTATGAGACACACTCTCCAAAGCACAAAATACACAATAGCATCTTGTGATAGGGAGTGTTCAAATCCATTGGCAACATTTTGTCTTGGGAAGCCCTTCTCACTCAAGGGTCAACCTTGAGGTCGCATTGATATTGGTAGAGTTACTCACCCTAATTTGTTGGTCTCGGTGTAGAGATTGTGTGTATTATGGGGGTCACTTGAAGGTATACCCACAATGATGAGTGGAAGCCTCTCAAGTTTATTTCACGCTAGATACCCTGCCCTTGCACATGGATCGGACTGTCGATTGTTTCCCAAGCATCATTGTTGTTCTTGGTATCCTTAGTTGCCTATATTCTTAGGGTCTTACACGAGGTGACTGTGGAGGGGAAATTCTTCATGGTACCTAGAATCGACATTGGCCAGACTCACTCAGACTCCTTGGAGGGTATACCAATGATTATGTGTGGGAGCTTGCACCAGGGTGTAAGTCCGTTAAGAAGGTCATCAACGTAACTTTTCCACTCGCTCTATCCTAGCCCCTTCTTATCTTCACTTCATGACGTTGGAGTTCATCACCAACTAGTGACTTCGAAATAAGAAGGTTTTGTTTTCTTGGTTTGATTCCTAGATTTTATTAGCGAGTGTTGTTTGTTTTCATAGTTGGACATAGATATTTTCCATGAAATATTTGGTTTAGCCAACATTGACCCTCTATGTCGTTCACGTAGGATGCAAGGAATACCTCCAGAATATCTAGAAGTTTCCCAACCCTTGCTTCCTAACCCACCAGAGGGCTCTCCTCAACAGAGTGAGGTCCAAGAAAACATACCTTCACAAGAGGAAAGAACTAACTCTTTAGACAATTTCCGAATTGTTTTTGATTCTCTAGATGCTTTCCGAATAACTCCTGGATACGAGAGACGTATTCTCCGACTGGATTCCTTCCAAGAACTTGTTGTTGACACTTATGGAATACCAACTAGACCTCTTATTGGCCCCAAAAATGAGGATCCCTTTTGGACCACTGACATATTTTGAACCCCTACTACAGTGCAAGACTTTTACGGCTTGGGGGCAGGTGCTGATATACCTGTCATCTCTGAACTACCCGAGACGTCTGCTACCTACACGATACCTCTAGATCACTTTTCTAGTACAAATTATTATCTTTTCATTGGTTCATACATGCATACCGTTGGTCCTAGCTCAACCATTCCTCTTTAGATGGCCCATTCCATAATGGTCCCTCATGCTATGACTATTCCCAATGGGAATATGGTGGTTACCCAATCTCCAATTGGTACACCACTTTCGTCTAGACCTATCATGTCTATTCCTCATGAGTACAATTATTTAAATACTTCTATCCCCATTCCAACCCAAGTTTCGTCTAGAACTTCTGGAGTTTTTACTCCTCCTAGGTACAATGTTGCTTATGGTTTCATTCCAACACCTTCTCAGGTCCCTTTTAGAGGGTCTTATCTACCTTTTATGGGAGGATTTGGCCCAAGTGGCTCCAATCCAACTGGAGGCTCTACTCCATCATTCACTTTTGGTTATCCGATTCCTATTGGGGGACAATATAACACTATGGGGGGGACTCAATTTGGAGGTCACACCCAAATTGTAACACCACCCTCGCTTGGAGGTTATACTCCACCTTATGGACAGAACATTGTAGGATTATTAGCCCAGTATTGGAACCTTCTCATCAATGGAAATCCACAATCACCTGGGAGGCAACAACCTCAAGTTAGCTCTTTCATACCCCCTAGCTCGGGCTAGTCATATCTCGGTTCTTCCAATCCCATTTAGGGTTTGAACGTTCAATATAGTGTCCCTTTCCAAGGGAACATCCCTAATTAGTACAACCCTATGGGATACATGCTTCCACACTCATGTCTGAATCTGTTAGAACCTTCGCCTCATATGTAGACTACTTACGGTCCTACTGGTATACCAACGTTTCTCCCTCCCCAAAGTCACCAGTACCCTCATGTGAATAGATAGTTACCCTTTTTAGCCACTTTAGACCTACCTGACTTGTCTAGAATATTGAATGACCCCATCCTTCCAAGCTACCATTTGACATTCCAAAATTTGATGGTAACCGGGAGAAGATCCAAACAACCATGTCATGACTTTTCACATTTGGTGTTCATCCAACTCTTTCATGGACGATTCCATTCGGTTACGACTCTTCCAATGAGCTCTTGTGGGTTTAGATGCAAAGTGGTATATAGAATTACCATGAGGCTTCTTCACTGACTTTAATACCCTATCCATGTATTTCCTCACACATTACAAACTACCCATCCATTATGAAATAGGAACCAAGATTTTGAGTTTCTTCAAGCAGAATTCGACCACTCATATCTCCGATCACATCCATGAGTGGAGAAGAAGACAATGTTTCATCAAACTCGATCTTACTGATCAATTATTGGTGGAACGGTTCACTAAATCATTCATGACATTTCCATGGGTGGACTTGTCACAAAAGAATAGGCAATCAGTTGCGCTCAGTACCTTGATCTCATTTATTTGCAAATGGGTACTCTTTATGACTTGCTCCCTGATGCTCCTCGTCCTTCTACCACCACTACCTCAACTACCCCTGCTGCTTATCATGTGGCTAATGGTGTCATTGGCACTTTCCATGCTCAACCTCAATCTACGAAAGCCTCTCCTACCAATCCCAAATCTACTGCTTCTAATGTTCAAAATGCTTTGACTCCTTCTCCTTCCACCAACAAAACTTTAGAGGTTAACTCTGTTCAATCTACCCCTACCGAAAAAAATAAATCTAAAAAATGAAAGGGTAAGAATAAGGAGGATAAAATTAATCTGCAATCTAAGAAAGCCAAAACACAACCTGTTGATCATAAGGATAAGTGCAAACCTGCATACCCATGCCTTATCTGTGGTGATGATCACTACACGAAATATTGTCCAAGACGGGCTGAGGTTACTAAGTTCCTTCAAGGGACCACGAAACCTCCCACACCTGCCATTTTGTGCCAACCTTTCCCTTCTCAACAGTAGGCCCAATTGGTCATTGATGACCAACCCTCTCCCTCCACTACTTCCTATGTCCTTATGTGTACTGGTGATTCAAAAATGAATGACGTTACACTTACCACTCGGTCCAAAGATTACTCTTCCTCAAAGGAGAAAGTTGACGATATACCACCTTCGTTGGTTCAACTTCCTCCCTCAACTTCACCTCCCAATGGTCCTCTTCATATCAAATGACTGAGTCTCAATACATTTCTCTTCCCTCCCCCAAAGGGAATTTTTCAAAAGTCTGCCTTCAATCCTCATGCGCGTGTTTCTCAAAACTACAATATTGTAGAAGATTTGGCACAAGCACCCTCTGCGATGTCAGCTCTCGAAGTCCTTCAAAGTTGTCCCGCTCAATTGAAGTCATTGTTAAAGGCTATTGGTGGAATTGATCCTATGGATAAAAATTTGTTAATTTTTTACCTGGAAGATCACATTCCAAGGCTACCCCCTCAACTAGCATTTCAGATACAATTTGTTGTCACAGACAAGAACATCTATAGAACCATTATTGACGAGGGTGCCTCAACATGCATAATGTATGTTGCCTGTTGGAAATCCATTGGCTCTCCTCCCCTCACTAAATCACACAACACACTTAAGGCCTTCAATGGATCTGTCTTTAATCCCTATGGTGTACTTCCTTCATTTTCTATTACGTTGGAACGCAAATCGGTCAACGTCAAAGTTGAGGTCTTTGATGCACCTCTCGATTATAAACTCCTACTTGGCCATAGCTGGATTGATTCCATGCACGTATTTTGTCTACTCTTTTCCATGTTGTATGTTTTCCACACCAGGGAAAAGTCATTACTGTAGACCAGCTGGCCTTTTTCAACTCTAATTCCCATACTAGAAACATGCCTTTTATTGCGAAGACATCTCCTAGTTATGAGAATGTTGGTGTGGGTCTACTAAAAGATTCCACTAAGATGGGTACTTTCCCAATCCCACCTCCCGATATTCCACCTCCTTTGGTCATCTCAATCAACATGATTTCCACCTCTTTTCACGAAACCCCCACGTCTCAGGACCCGTGGATAGTACTTGACCCTAGTGATTACCTTCATTGTGGCGAGAAAATGCCTTTAAGTCAAGTTGAGTTGGCTTATCAATCCATTCAGTCAACAACCTATTCTACCCCATCTCTTAGTGATTCATATCCTGATCCATTTCATGTCATTTTTCCTATCGATGAGATGATTATGTATGTTATGTCTATGGAAGACACCCCCTGGGATGATGGACATAATCGTTCCATTCTCTTCCTAGAACAACACACTTTAGAGAGTTACCAACGGATTTCGACTTTGTCGATCGTTGTTGTCATTTCCTATGTTCTCGAGTCAACACATGATATGCTCTACGAAGGGAACCTGAGAACTATTTCACCCACTCTTCCTCTTGATATATCTATAAAACCTGGAGTTGTTGAAAATTTTCACATCAGAGCTACTTGTTCTGATACCAAAGTCGTCACTTATAAAGCTATTTTTAAAGAATTTGGTGACATTTTCACTTGGAGTTATGAAGAGATGTCGGTTATTGACCCTAATATCATTGTACATGAAATTAAGACCTATCAAGATGTTAAACCCATTCAACAGAGACTTCACTCGGTCCACCCTCATAAAGCCTCCACCATCAAACTCGAAGTTGAAAAACTTCTCAAGGATGGTTTTATCTATCCATTAGCTTTAACCGATTGGGTCTCCAATCACGTTTCGGTCAACAAAAAATAAGGCACAATCTGTGTATGCATCGATTATAGGGATATAAATAAAGCTTGTCCTAAAGAAAACTTTTCAACCAGCTTCGTTGACCATATCGTTGATGATTGTGCCGAGAGTGAAATATTATCATTAATGGACAGTTTCTCTGACTATAATCAGATTAACATTTTACCTATAGATTAACACAAAACCACTTTCATTTGTCCTTGGGGTACTTTCACCTACCGGAAATTACCTTTCGGTTTGAAGAACACTGGAACAAATTTTCAGCATGCCATGTCTTATCCTTTCCACGATATCAAGCACATCGTACAACCATATCTTGATGATCTTTCGTCGCATTTCATGCATCGCCAAGACCACCCAGCCCATCTCCGAGCCATTTTCCTTCGTTTTCATTACTACCGTATACGTTTAAACCCACACAAATGTGTTTTTTGTGTGGAGTCCAGTCGACTTCTAGGTTTTATTGTTTCATTTCATGGAATTAGGGTGGATCCTTTGAAGGTTGAGGCCACCCTTAATTTACCTCCTCCTTCTACCTTACGCCAACTCCAAAGTTTGCAAGGGAAGGAAAACTTTTTGTGTCGATTCATTCCCAACTACGCTGAGTTAACACTAGGATTTACTCGACTGTTGAAGAAGGGTTATGAATTTGTATGGGACGAGACTGCCAAAAAATCCTTCGAAGCTTTGAAACTTGCCCTAACATGAACACCACTGCTTTTCCCACCAGATTACAGCCGAGACTATTTCCTCTACCTCGTCACTTTGGACTCGACCACTTCCATGGTTTTACTCCAAGAGGATGATTAACACGATGAACATGTAATTTATTATTTGAGTCAGAGTCTTACGACTACTGAGGCCAAATACCTACATGTGGAAAAAATGGCCTTGGCAGCTGTTCAAGTTGTCCAACGTTTTCATCACTATATATTATTACGTAATACCGCTATAATTTATGATTGCAACCCTATCAAGCATATCCTTACATGCCAATTACTAGAGGGCAAATACTCCAAATGGATAGTGATTCTCTAGGATTTTGACGTAGAGTTTGCACGCGCTAAGTATAAGAAATCTTTGGTATTTGTCGAATTGATATGTGACCTTCCCTCCACTAAGACAAAGAATGTGGCAAAGGATTCCTTACCTAATGAATCCATTTTTCTGATTAGTTCTAATGACGCTTGATATGGATATATTATCATTTATCTCCAAACTCAAAATTTCCATCTCGATCTCTCTAGTACATACCACCGTTGCATATGGTATCAAGCCCATCAATACATCATTCTTGGTGACACTCTCTATCGCCGTGGTGTTGACGCTATTTTCCGACACTGTCTTACCTTCGTGGAGGCTGAGAAATATTTGAATGATTTCCACTATGGAGCATGTGGTGGTCATATGTCTGGGTATGCCACTACCCAAAATATCTTAAGAGCAGGGTACTTCTGGCATTCTTTGTTTAAATACTGTATAACCATCATCCAAAAGTGTCATGCTTTTCAAACGTACAATAACAAGATAAGATATCATCCTGATCCTTTACACCCTGTAGTTTTCGTTGGACCTTTCGCTAAATGGGGCATTGATTTCATGACATGTAACCCTCACTCGGCCAGGCGGCATGGATACATCATCGCAGCCATGGATTATTTCACGAAATGGGCCGAGGCGATGCCTACATTCGATAATAATAGAAAAATTATAGCCCTATTCATATTCAATCATATCATCACATGATTCAGAATCCCATAAGATTTCGTCACCGATCACGGTAGCCATTTTCAAAATTTCATGATGTTCGAGCTTACCAAAAAGTTGGGTCTTCAACATGAAAACTCAACCCCCTACTATCCATAGGCTAATGGCCAAGTTGAAGTGATAAACAAGGTTCATATCACTATGCTTCGACGGATAATAGGAATTCAAAAAACAAGCTAGCACACAATGTTGTTTTCATCATTATGGGCCCATCGAACATCCGTGAAGTCTACCACGAGATTTACGTGTTTTCAGTTGGTGTATGGTATTAAGGTTGTTTTGTTAATTGAATGTGAGATACCATCATTGAAGCTAGCCGTTGACCTTCTCCCAAACACCTCTACTAAGGAAGAATGTCTAATGTATCTGATGCAATTAGACGAAACCCGTCGTGATGCCACTCTGGTTATTGAAACCCAAAAGAAACGTGTAAAATCCCAATACGACAAGCATGTCGAGCCATATGTTTTCTCCGAAGGTGATCTAGTTCTCCTCTATGAACAAGATCATGATTTACTAGGGGCCGAAAATTTTGAGGCTATGTGGCATGGTCTTTATATCGTCAAATGAGTGTTGGAGAAGGGAGCCTATGAGTTAGTAGATTATGATAGAATTCCTTTGAGTGAACCCATAAATGGGCTTTACTTGAAGAATTACTATGCTTAGGTTATCTTTGCATGAGTTCTTGTATTTTTATTGTATCATACTTTTGTGTGCTACTCTTGTGTGCATTTTTGTTATTTGGTTTCGATCCCTAGTTGCTTACCTTGCATTGTTCTTTGTTTCCAGATGTCGGTGTCTTTGCTACCCCACATTGGTTTTACCAATGGCACTAGTCGTAGTACTCGAAACTTAGCATCCACTGCTTGGGAAATATTCATACCTACGAATGAGTTAATCAGTCTACATGGTGTTTTCCTCGGTAGTGCAACTAAAAATATCGCGGAATATAGTGTAGTCATCAAATTATTGAGCGACGCTATTTCACTTGGAATCCGTCACCTGGTTGTATAGATTGATTCATAGTTAGTGGTACTACAACTAAGTAATGTCTATGCTATCTGAAGTCCTACTTTGTTATGAGTATATCTACGAATTCGCCTCTTGGAGTGTTATTTCGATTATATTGAATATCAACATATTACTAGATGTCTAAATACATTAACCGATGCATTAGCTAATTATGTGTTAGACAAACATTTGAGACAAATGTAAATCCAATCACAATTCACATTAAAGAAAGTAAGCTGGTAGAATTCTCATGTATATATATAACAGTAAAAGTGTTTTACAAAAAGTGTTTTCTATCCGAAGACCAAAATATCAAAATATGAATCTCATAGCTTCTACAAAATGGCATCAAGGATGCTTCTCACGATAGAATAGTACTGCCTGTGCTACCCTGCGAAGTAGTCGACTAAGTGAACCAGATACGCCTATAGTATGATGCTGATAGCGTCTCAGAATTTTGCCGATTGAAATATTCAGGATATCTGCAGTCAATCCCTCTAGGTTCTGCTCGACTGGTTCATAGTCTTCAACATCCCATCCTGCTACCACAACTACTTCCCCTTGTCTATGAATATGGGATGTACCCAAAGGACCATGTGGCCCTACATTTGCATTGTCAAAATATTTTGATTAGTCTTCATATTGAAATTATAAAAAATATCTTATATTTTAAAATTCACAAAAAACATCGTAAAAAAAAACATTTTTTTTACCTATGTCTCCCCATTGAAAACCCTCAGGTAGAACCAAGTCAAGGTCACCTTTGAAATCCAACCTAGCATATGCATAATCATCCACCATCAAGATCTGGGGCCTCAACCAGTCAAAGAATGCATCGTTGTATTTAATGATGGGGCCTACTACATGTCAAGCCATGAGGTCGCACCACCTCTTCATCCTTGGATCTCGTGGGGCCGGTATGCCCCACTCTACCTATAAATGTAAATGAGGGACTCTCTCTAAAATGAAATACATCAAAATAGATCCATACCTGAATTGTTTTAGGTCCCCTTTTTTGCATTTTCTTAGCTAAGTCTTCCTGTTGCGAAGGAATTCGTCACTCCAGTTGAACACCCTAGGTTCCATGCACTCCATGACATATTGAAAATGTATTTGGAGGGACATGTGAGGATATTCACTCCCCTCCATACATGAAATGGTAAAAATAATGGTACAAAGGGGTAAATATCATACACCTCTGATGGCAACTTTTCCCTTGAGTCTCTCTACCCCAGGTTCATAGTATCGATGAAGATACTCGCTCATTGGTACAACACCACCTTTACCTCTTGTCAAAGTCACATGAGACCCACGATGAGATAACCCTGTCAAGCAATAGATATCTTCGATATCTAAGGATAGTATGTGGGAACCCACATGAAACACCTGCTAATCCACATCCCACATGTGGACTAGATACTCCAGTAGCCTCAGTTGACCTCTCATGCCTTGGATTTTAAAAAATTTCAGTAAACTACATTACCGAAGGGCATTCATAGTTCCTGAATCATTCAAAGCATCATGGTCATCATATTTGTGCTCCCTCTCCCTCCACTCTAGCATTTTTATGATCAAATACCTGCATTGGGACAATAAAAGGGAGTTAGCATCCTCATTTGTTGATTTGGGAAATTTCTATTGGCTAAAACACATAAAGAATTTTTGGTTTTCGGCCACCACAGGCAAAGCTTTTACACTGTGTAGGGTTTCCATGGGTGAGCCACAGGGCACCTACGAAAATCATTGATTTCCATAGGTCTCGATACTGGTCACCTGCGGTGGCCCCAGTGCACGCCTACTGGGCAAAAATGTAACTCAAAAGGCCATTATTAACCGATGAAAATGAAATTTAATCCAATGAAAAGCAAGAGGACAAAGATATTACTATTTTTCATGTACAAGTACTTTTTACGGTTTTTCAGAAAAAAACCTCGAGCCTAGTCTTTGTTCATTCTCGTGCTCAAAAATCGATGAGAATGCAACCAAGTATACTTTTTTCGTCTTTTCATACTCATCATGGTAACACGAAAAATGAAAATCATGGAGTATCCTTTAAGCTCTTTTCATGCTCCATAAAAATGAAAAGATTTATGAGCGACCTTGTTCTTTTCATGCTTGTAAAAGTATTTGAAGAAAACATTTGATGGGCGATAGTTTATCACTTTTTCAGTCTCGTCGAACTACTTCAAGAAAAATGAACTGCGAGAGTTCTCTTTAAGTGTTTTTTAGACTCTCAAAACATGAAAAACCCTGATTTTTCTATCTTTCCACTCGTTAAACAAAAATTGAAAGGCCCATACGGGACCGAACCACTCTTTCTTAGGGTTTATTAAAAATACTCTGAGGGACTCATCCGAAGGATGAGCTTACATCAACATGCATATGTTATCCTCCTCAAGCTTGCATAAAAATAAAGAGGTACTCACTACAAATGGTGGGGGGAAATTTGGGAAATAAATGTGTCTCTCTATTTATGTTAGTGGTAGTAATAGTCACTCTTGAACATGAAACCCGCCTTCATCATTTGAGTTCGGGTTGGGAAATCCATTTGTCTCTCATCTGACTTTCTGCAAGTTCATCTATTAGTTCTTCTTTGAGTCAATGTTTCCAAGACCATTGTCATGTCATCCATATGTTCAAGAGAATTTCAAACAAGCCCTCTATCGAGTCAGTCATCTGCAATTGTCATTTCCTACCATGTCAACTTTCTCTATGTCTGTTTCAAATCATTTTCATACATTGATCTACCCTAAATCTGTTACTTATTTTGTGTCATTGATGGGGACTACATCAAGGCCCTCCTGTGACGAGTCTTTTCCTATCGAATTCAACTCATCATCTAGGAACAAGACTTAGAAATCATTTAGTATCTTAGAGCCTGCACGCCTCAATGGTAGGTTTCTTCACTTTCGACAGTGGGTTCACATCATTGGTCCGTGATCGAAATATTCCCTCAAGTGTTCAACTTCAACTCATTTATTCACATTCGTTGGATTGTACTAAGATACCTTGGGAGTCATTGACATAAATGGTGATTTCCCTCACACTTATTAATGGTTTCCATCAATGACCGATAATCAAGTGGTTTCTACCATGTTCGACTTCAGCACTTGTAATCGCATAGTTAGATTCATACTTACGGATGATGGGATTGAAGACGTTGAATCTCCTCATTTTGGTCTAGGTTGCGATGGAGTATTTATGATTTGTATTGACACATAGATCCACTTTGTATATCTCTTGGATATGTCCTGATTTCAAGTTTGTTAGAACATAGATCCATAGTGTATTCTTGGTGGCTATGTATCGTCTTGATGACATGGATCCATAGTGCATAATTGGTGTCCATGACTGACATTTATGATTCACATCACTTTCTGTCTGAGCATTGGAATGCCTACCTCAAAAATGGTATAATATTGTGCATATGCTTGATTGTTTGTAGGTTCTCGATTGGTGCGCTCCTTGTTCCCAACACACACACACATTTTACAAAGTATTTTGGCTGTCACGAGTTCCAACCTCATACTTTGGGGGGCATTCTATTACACATTATTATTGGATTACTGAGAGGTGGGGGTGAATTAGTAATTGTGTAATTATAATCCTTTTTCTTCAAATGTTATATCAATGTAGAATTATTATCCAATAATGAGTAGTAAGAAATAAAAATTCACACACATACACAGTACACCAATGTTTTACGTGGAAACCCAAATCGGGAGAAAACCACGAAATGCTTTTTCTTATATGTCTTGAAGAATTACATTCATTGGAAGCACCAACTTCCTTTGTTTTCCAACTGCAAATGGAAGGAGGCTCCAACCCCCTCGTTTCTCAAGCTACAACCTGAGGGAATCTCCAACTCCCCAATTCTCTGGCTACAACCAGAATGAGGCTACAACCACCAATGTTCTCCGGCTACAATTGGAAGGTGGCTATAACCACTTGTCCTTGCCCTGTCCTGCCACCCTAAAGTAGAAGTAGAATGATGGAACCAATGTCACACTATCACTGTGAGATATACCGATGTAAACTTGTACTAATAAATCTGAACCATGCATCAACCATGCATCAACATGTACCTCAACCTGTAATCAACCTGTACCATAAACAAGTGCATCAACCATGCACCAACCTATAATCAACCTGTACCATAAACAAGTGCATCCAACTGTGTACCAATTATGTACCAATCATGTGTCAACTACTCATCAACTATGACTCATCAATATGTACCAACATCATCAACTATACACCTCATGTATGTGCGCCAACTCATCAACTACTTGTCTCAACCATGTACTCAACATGTACCAC
>ML795278.1:657514-694493 GCA_009831015.1 Picea engelmannii
TCTTTTGCAAATTTTTGGCTTAACCTGTCATCATCACTACCAAAAATAATATCATCAACATAAACTTCAATTAATAAAATATTACCTTGACTTACCTTGATGTAGAGGTTGTTTTCTGCACTTCCTTTTCTGAACCCTGCCTATTTCATATACTTATCCAGTCTAGAGTACCATGCTCTAGGAGCCTGTTTTAGACCATACAAGACCTTCTTTAATTTACACACATAGTCTGTGTTCTTTGACAACTGAAATCCTTCTGGTTTTTCAATGTAGACTTATTCTTCAAGTTCCCCATTCATAAAATCTGATTTTACATCCATCTGATATACTTTAGCATTTTTGGAGCATGCATAAGCTAAAAGCCAATGGATTGCTTCCATTCTGGCAACTGGGGAAAATGTCTCTTCAAAGTCGATTCCTTCAATCTGTGCATATCCTTTACATACCAATATAGCTTTGTTCCTTGTAACCTGTCCATATTCATTCAATTTATTCCTGAAAACCCATTTTGTGTCGATCACATTCTTATTCTTTGGTCTTGGAACCAATTCCCAAGTGTTATTTTTCTCTATTTGATCCAATTCTTCATCCATGGCCTTATTCCAAAATTCATCCTTGATGGCTTCTTCAAAACGGTTTGGTTCAATTGTAGATACGAGTGTTAGGTGTGTTTTTTCTGGTGAACGGATTTTTCTTCTAGTCTCAACTCCTGCATCTTTGTTTCCAACAATCTGATCTGAAGGATGATTCTTTTGTACTCGTTTGCTAGGTGTATTTGGAGATACTTGTTGAACTTGCTCTTCTACTTCTTTCGGATTCTCTTCATCTTCATCTTCCTCTTCTTATTCTTTTTCATCTTCTTCTTCAAAAAGTTGTTCCATTGATTTGTTTTCTTCTTTCTTTGATTCTGGTCTGCTTGTTTCATCAATTGTTACGTTGATGCTTTCCACAAATTTGTTTAATCTTAGATTGTAACACTTATATGCTTTCCTTGTACTTGAGTAACCAACAAGTATTCCTTTGTCCACATGAGAGTCAAACTTTCCCATTATGCCATCTTCTCTTTTGATGTAGCATTTTCTTCCAAAAACTCTAAAGTGCTTCACATTTGCGGATCTTCCTTTCCATAGCTTGTAGGGATTTTTATCGGTGTTGTTTTTTAGCATTACTCTGTTTTGAATGTGAACTGTTGTATGCACTGCCTGTGTCCAAAAAATATCTATCAAATTTGAATCCATTATCATTGTTCGAGCCATTTCTTGTACTGTCCTATTCTTTCTTTCAACAACTCCATTCTGTTGAGGTGTCCTAGCGATGAAGAATTGCCTTTTTATTCCATGATTGCTGCAGTATTCCATAAATTTCTTTGAGGTGAATTCTCCTCCATTATCCGATATTAAGCATTTGATTCTTGAATCCATTTCATTTTCAACTGCAATATGCCATATATGTAAAATATGCATTGTCAATTAATAAATTAATATATGTATTTATATAACTTGGAAAGTATATGAAAAATAAAGTACACATGTAGTCACATTAATATAATATAAAATAACTGAATAAAATAGGTGAATTTTCTTGCCTGTCCATCTTTCAAACCATATGCTAAATCAATTTCCCTTTGTGTAACATTGGCATCTCCGTTACGACGAGCTTATCTAACCAATACAGACAGTTGTTTCCATGATAACCTACATCCATTATGTTGTTTACATCTTTCAATCCATACATTCATCGAGTCAAGATTGTTTGCAATGTATAAATGCAGTGCATCCCACTCTTGAGCAACTGAATCAAAAAATCATAATTCACCAATATTAAATATTAGTTATAATGTCCATGAAGGTTATAAATATTAATAATTTATGAAATAACAGATATTAATATATTAATGAGTATGATGATATACACAAAAAGAAAAACTTTATATGTATTATTAATATAAATCTCCACAATTATTAATATATTACATCTTATTTTTTTCATTCTACCTTTCCCCAACATGTGCTCCTGATCTTCAAATATTTTGATGGAGTTCACATCGCAAATGTGATCCACTACATGCATAGTTGGCACTGCTAATTTAGAAAGATACTGACTAATATACACCATGGATTGATATACTGTATATCCCTCCACCATAGAACCCTTAGGATGTGCTCTTTGTCTAACCAACGCCTTCAATGATTTCAAGTGCCTATCCACCATCCACATTGACCTTGTGTGAACAGGTCCACAAATTTCAATCTCCTCAACTTGGTGTATGGGGTAGTGTTCTTGTGCATTGAAAAATGTTGGAGGTATATACATTTTCATTTCACACATTAGATGAGGAATTTATCATTTCCAATATTTTCTATCATCTTCATAGATTTCATTCAATGACAACCATATACATGAGATCATGACACAAGAAAATAACATGTTTCAACATAACATAATATAATATATTACATTAGAAGTAAAATGTGTGTCATTAAGTACAAGATAAATTTGAAAGAACATTTTTCATATAAATCACAACTACTTACCTCATGTATTTTCCAAGATCGTATATAACTTGTTTGACGTTGTTGTCAAAGTTGTTTGGGAGAGATAGTGGTAGAACATACTATAACAAAAAAATGAATCATTATTTGTTTCGACCAAAGTAGAAAAATAAAAATAAAAAAATTACAAGATGTATAAGGTCAATATATATAAATATGTATACCAAAATTATTACCTTAATGAAGGTATGCCAATCATGTCTTTTTGCCCCACCAAATTCACCTTTCGTCATTAAGATATTATTTATGTTTGAAGAAAAACCCATGGGAAATTTAATTCTTTGAGTGACCTCTTTTACATCATTTCTTTATTGCTTTGTTAATAACCATAGAAGGTTATTTCAATCTATTCCATCTCTATTTGATCGGATCACACTTCGCATTGCATGATTGGCTTCCTGAATGTCACTACAAATTTTGACAATTTTTTCTTTATCCCTCCTACCATATATATTCTCTATAATGTTTCTATCACATTCTTCCCGATATGCATTGTATCAAACAAATGAGCTATTTTCAGTTCCTGATAGTAGGGACACCTCATGAATTGAGTGGGATAACATTTCATTCCTCGTGGAATCCCATTATTAATACCTTCATGATGGAAGCCTTCATGAAGCATAAAAGAAATCACAAAAATAATTATCAAATACGGTAAAATAAATTCAATGATTAAAATAAACATTCAAAACATTACATGATATACGATACATAAATAAAGTGTGTACCTTGACGATTTCTATTATATTCCAACCTCCATAGCTGAGGTGTTATTCTTCGTGGTTTTAAACCAAACTCTTCTTTCCCATTGAAAAAATGTTTTTCAGTAGTACGATACCTATGGTTCTTAGAAAGGAGGCTCCTATACTCATTAAACACCACCTTTCCTTAAATTTGTGAATGACAATACTTCATCTTAGGACCACAAACTGGACATGTAAATTTACCCTTTGTTTGAAGACCTGCAACAAATGGATTAATGTCAATTATACGATGAGATTATTTAAAAATTAAACATGCAACATGATATCATTAAAAAATTATATAGTATTAAAGAGAAATAGAATGCTACATAACACAAAAATTTGTTAGTCCTGGGGCATCATGAATTGTCCATAAAATTATTCCACAGAATTTAAATTTCTTCTCCCCGATTGGTTTACAGATGTCATACATGGTGTTGCCAACCCATAACTTTAGTATCTCGTCAATAAGAGGCTTGATATATACATTCATATATTTCACTTTGTACTTACCTAATTGTTTGAAATTACATATAATTACTATAACCATGATATCTATATATAAGTAAATAAATAAACAAAAGATATTATGCAAAAAATGAAACAAATGAAAATGTTATATTCAAAAAATTAATGTAAACAAATACCTAGAACAATCATTGTCAACATTATGTGCTCCCTCTTTATTGACATCCAAGGAGGAATGTTATTGTTGATAAAAAATATAGGCCACACTGAGTAAATAGACCCAAGCTCTCTGAATGGATTAACATTGTCAACTGCCAATGAAATCCTAACATTATGAGGTTCATCTGTGAAATCTGCCCATTTTTCCTCAATTTACCTAAATGCATAACCATCGGCAGGCATTCAAAGAACACCATCTCCACTTTTGTTACATGCATGATAATCCATAAATTGTGCTATTCTTTCACACCTAAATAATCGCTACAAACGTGGAATTATGGGAATATGACAAAGAACCTTTCGAGGCACCCTTTTTGTTACTTGATTGGTTTGATATCTACTGATAATACATTGAGGGCATTATGTTTTTAAATCATGTTTCCCATAATATATAATATGATCATTAGGACATGCATCTATATTTTGATAATCCATTTCAATGTCTTTCATAATGGCATGCAAACCTCGATATGTGCGAGGTAAAATATTTGACGACGGTAACATAAATTCACCTAACAATATACAACATAACAAATAACTAGTTAATGTAAAGAATATTAATCATTGTTATAGCAAGATTGTTGCAACATCTCTAATTCGTAAAATATTTATAGATATTTTTTCGTCGAAATAACGACGATCATTGAGAAAATCAATGTTGACTTTGTCAAAGAGTATAATGGTCAATGTTGACTTTATCAAATAGTGTAACGATCAATGGTTATTGTCGCTCTTGCGATGAAAGTTGACCAAATCAATGTTTACTTTGTCAAAGAGTATAACGATCAATATTGACTTTATCAAATAGTGTAACGGTCAATGGTTATCGTCACTCTTGCAACAAATTCATAAGTTCATCACAAAAGAGACGATAGTCCACTATATTCACGTTTTTTGCAAGAACGATGAACGTTTGCATTCGTCGATAGAGCGATGAATATAGGCTGGATTTATAATAAAATTGAAAAATTGAACTCTTTCTCTTGAATTTTGTGACGAAAGGGTACTTTTGTCGATAGTAGTCGTTGCAAATTTTTCAATATGTAGTAGTGTCTCTATAATCTAATTGAAAATCATATGGAAAATGGTATGGCTCTCTTTATTTTATAGGAAAAATAGTGGTTATCCTTGATATGGTCAAAATAAAAAAATTATTTTATTTAACCAAATCAATTTTCACCACTAATTTGATTTTTTCCGTTAATTTGATTAAAATAAAGAGGGGAAAATGCATAAAAGGGGATTATGACTTAATTAAGTGAAATAACATGGGAAAAGGGGTTTTACTAAGTTATGAAACATAATAATTGTGTGAAAGTCTGAAATAACCTAGGAAACATGGGTTTTCCTAAGTTATGTAAGGGAATAATGGTGTGAAAGTGTGTATGAGAAGGGATACATAAACTATGATGTTGTATATCAGTAATACTTAACCTTTTTAGATAGGTGTGCGAATAAACGGTGATAACAACTACCCCATTTTCTATGTAGGGGGTGTTAGCGACATTTCTGGTAAGGTGGGTTAGAATGCAAAGGAGTGGGTTAAAAACCCACTTACCCTAAGTACCTAAGTCAAAATGCGCCAGTGGTAAGCGACAAGAAAATATGAACGACAGGTATCCATGCGCCCAGATCAATGACGTACATGGAATTTCAGAGCCCCCCTTCCTTTCTACCTTTAAGCGGGGGGGGTCTGGAATCTGGGATGCATCTCTCCAATGGCTAAGATCATAGCGCTCGGATCAACGGTGCACAGGAAATCCGGACATCCTCTGTCTTTCTACATTTAATCAATGTGGGGCCCCCCTTTCTTGTCATGTCATCTTGTCCCCACCTGTCCGTGCGATGAGACTCGCTCCATTTAGCCCCTTCCTCATTCTCCGACATCTGTCCATCTCCCCTCTTCTGGTCCATGTGGTCCCTTTCCCATCTCATCATCCACTCACCACCTTCCATGTGTCCCGCCCCATCCTTCACGCTGGCCTCCACGCCTATTCATTGGGTCGTTCAGCTAATCCAGGTGGCAGCATGAAGGGTCTTCCACGTCGCAGAGGTGTCGAGTTGGTCGGGATATCCTCAATCCCAATAAAGAAGTTATTGAAGTAGTTGGTGGTGGTTAGACATCGCCTCCGCCATAATGGGAAAGTCCAGTGACAAATTAAAGGCCCATCGATTCGCCCACGGAATTTTCTGGAGTTCGATTGCGTCTGCCATAATTTGCACGATTATTCAGAGACGACAGCTGCAGATTGTCAGAATCCATGAAGATGCAATGTGTTTAATGCAACATCTCGATTTTTGTTGCTGTCGTTTTCTTGAGTATATGAAGGCGTTTTCACCATTTTGGTATCTATCGATGGTAGAGCAAAGCTCACGACTGTAAATTTTTAATGATCATTCTAGTTCTATGGTTATGCATCTGTGTTTGAGATTTCTTGTTTTATGACAAACAGTTTTCTTGCTTCGTCTATGTTTTCATCTTATACCAGAGAGTTCATGATCGACTGATTCGTATGAGTTGTTGCAGTTATGCTATGATAAAGGATTTACCATTGCATTATTGTATTCCCTGGTTTTCTGCATTTGGATGTAAGAGGATCTTACCTTTAGATGCTTCCTCTCACAGTCTGTTAGAAACCTGATGTTTATAACAGACCCCTGCACTCTTCTTATGCAAGTCTTCCCCCTACTCACCCTTATTACGACTCACTGTTTGAAGTTTATCTAAGACCTCACTCGCCCATGCATGCCTGGCCTAATTTCAAAGTTGAGACGATATTGTTCTGAGTTTACTTCCATTTGATCACCCCTTTATAAGAAAATCATGACATTAAACTAATGGGTGTTGGGCTCTACTCCTGCTGCAATCCAGGAGTGACTTCCGATGCTAACATTTTTGGCGTTGTTGCCGGGGACAAAGTTGAAGATTTTCCCTGGGTAGAACGACATTGAGCCTCTGATTCTGAAGGTGCATCAGACATCATAGCCCTTAAATATTTCTACTATGCACCTGGCGACTCCACTGTGGTGACTCCATTATTTCCACATCACTGTTTCAACTGTGACTATTGTTAGCACACCTGAAAGCTGACCCTAGGGAGCTTTCTTGAGAAGGTTTCAACAGCTGCTTTCTCAGCTTGAGAAGCTTCCTGGGGTAACGACATGTTAAGATCTAGCCTTTGATGGTGAACAAGGACCAGACACATTTGAAGTTGTGCATCTTTCACCTGGCAACTCCATGATTCGAGGATCAATTGGTGACTCCACTGGTTCATATGGAGAAAATCCTTCCTCGTAGGTTTTCTCTTTTTAATTTTTCTGCTATTCCTGGTTTTCCTAATGCTGTCCCCTCTCTGAATGAATGTGGCGATTATTTGCCCATATTTGGAAAATGTGAAGAGGACAAACCTGCTCAGCACCTCAGTGAGTTTCATGAACTTATGCGTCAGTGGGAGATACAACATGAAGATGTATTACTGAAGATGTTCATTTTCTCGTTAGCAGGGGATGCGCGTAGATGGTATCATTCTTTACCTCCTACTAGCATTTCTTCACTTAGTGAGTTCCATGCAGCTTTCACCGCTTACTGTCAGAAGTTGTATCCCTCTGAGTTGATTTTGCATAACTGTTGTGAGGGATGCTACAACAAATGTATACAAGATAGAGCCATCTTTTATGAAGGCTATAAGGATGATCCTGATGACCTGGATCAGGAATCAGTCCTTTCCCCTCCCCATCCGTCTGTTTCAGGCGAAGTTATGGAGTTGATAAAATCTATCAATGCCAGACTTGACAGGTGGGAAGCTGAACAATGCACTGAGGATTTCCCATCCTTTGAAGCAGAGGCCCTTAGCAGCTCTACTGAGGGAGATTATGAAAAAAACTTTCCCACGGGTCCTGTTTATGGTCATTATGAATCTGACCCATGGGAGAGCCAAGAAGAAGAAATCCTCCCAGATATGATCATGTCTGATGAAGGTTGTGATGATGAGGGCTGTATGGATAGAAGACTGAGGGAAGAAGTTGCTCTGAGTGAACTAATGGAGCGGGTGATATCTCTCACTGCCCAACATGCAAGGTTGAAATCTAAGGACAATGGGGAGGAGTTTCCAGCCTCTAAGGCATATGTTCTAGATGGCTCTCTCGAGGAGAATATTGAAGATATCGTAAGCACATTAACATCTTCCCCTGATGAGCTTGTTGTCTCAGAACAAAATGATGAAGTGGTAGTTGTGGAAGAGGATTCTTATCTTTTCCTTCACAAGATATCCCATGATGTGTTTACATTCGGGGTCGAAATGGAGGAGCGGGGGATAGTTTCACTTCTACAAGTTGGAGAAGCTCTGTTCCCCCCCCCCCTGACTTTGATGATTATCTGAAATAGGAGTAGTAGATCCCCACATCACCTTCTGCTGATCAGAGCAGCCAACCCACTTATGATAATTACAGATCAGAGTCTAAGCTTGATATGTTGGATTTCCAAGAGCAAGTCGTAGACCCTTGCCCTCTGCTCACTAGGGAAAATTATCATGAGGAAATCAACCATCTCAGTCTTTCAGGAGACGTTGAGTAGTCCGAGGAAGTGCAGAATTTACTCGAGGAGCCTGTTTATGATGAATATGAATCTGACCAGGGGGAAACCCAAGAAGAGGAAAAATAACTAGAGGAGCAGTCTACCCTTTGCTTAGAGCCAGTCAGTGAGCGGCCACCACCTGAGATCAGCAAGCCTACTTCATTTATTCACCCACCTATTCTTATCAGAGATATTCGGCCGCGGGTGAACAATTGTGTAGTAGAAGAGGTTGTCTGTCGCCAATTTCCTGGAAGTGGCCACTCATTTGATGACCTTGTTAGAAAATACATGGAGTGGCATTTCCCTCATGCTTTGGATCTGCCATATCCCATCTCAACTTCAGCTTGTAAGAAGAAGTTGAAGAGTGTAACCATTCTGCTATCATGGTTACATCAATTGTTTGTGATCACTGACAGAAGGCAAGAGCCTCCCTTCAGGAAGTTACTTGATTGGCTATGGTGGAAGTCTGATTTCACCTAGCCCCATGTAAATTGTTTTATTAGTTTAGGACTGTATATAAATAAGCTCCTTTTTCTTTGCTTTACTTTTCAGCCTATATTTTCAGAAGCGGGTGTTTTGAGCTTGACTCCATAGCCCAACAACAAGGCACTGAAGTTGCAGAATGAGCTCTTAGAGAATCACAGTAACAACTCTATCCCTCATGGAGCCTAATGTTAGCGACATTTCTGGTAAGGTGGGTTAGAATGCAAAGGAGTGGGTTAAAAACCCACTTACCCTAAGTACCAGACTCAAAATGTGCCTGTGGTAAGCGACAAACAAATCTGGACGACAGGTATCCATGCACCCAAATCAACGACGTACATGGAATTCCAGAGCCCCCCCACCTTTCTACCTTAAAGCGGAGGGGGGAGGGGGTATGGAATCTGGGACACATCTCTCCAACGGCTAAGATCATAGTGCATGGATCAACGATGCACAGGCAATCTGAAAATCCTCTATCTTTCTGCATTTAATCAACATGGGCCCCCCTTTCTTGTCGTGTCATCTTGTCCCCACATGTCTGTGCGATGAGACTCACTCCATTTATCCCCTTCCTCATCCTCTGACATCTGTCCATCTCCCCTCTTCTAGTCTGTGTGGTCCCTTTCCCATATCATCATCCACTCACCACCTACCATGTGTCCCGTCCCATCCTTTGCACTGGCCTCCACACCTATTCATCAGGTTGTTTAGCTAATCCAGGTGGCAGCGCGAAGGGTCTTCCATATCGCAGAGGTGTCAAGTTGGTCGGGATATCCTCAATCCCAATAAAGTATTTATTGAAGTAGTTGGTGGTGGTTAGACATCGCCTCCGCCATAATGGGAAAGTCCGGCAACGAATTAAAGGCACGTCAATTCTCCCACAGAACTGTCAGGAGTTCGATTGCGTCTGCCATAAGTTGCACGATTATTTAGAGATAGAAACTGCAGATTGTCAGAAGCCATGCAGACGCAATGTGTTTAATGCAGCGTCTCGATTTTTGTTGTTGTTGTTTTCTTGAGTATATGAAGGCGTTTTCACCATTTTGGTATCTATCGATGGTAGAGCAAAGCTCTCGACTGTAAAGTTTTAATGATCATTCTAGTTCTATGGTTATGCATCTGTGTTTGAGATTTCTTGTTTTATGACAAATAGTTTTCCTGCTCCGTCTATGTTTTCGTCTTATACTAGAGAGTTCATGATCGACTGATTCGCATGAGTTGTTGCAGTTATGCTATGATAAAGGATTTACCATTGCATTATTGTATTCCCTAGTTTTTTGCATTTGGATGTAAGAGGATCTTGCCTTTAGATGCTTCCTCTCACAGTCTGTTAGAAACCTGATGTTTATAACAGACCCCTGCACTCTTCTTATGCAAGTCTTCCCCCTACTCACCCTTATTACGACTCACTGTTTGAAGTTTATCTAATACCTCACTCGCCCATGCATGCCTGGACTAATTTCATAGTTGAGATGATATTGTTCTGAGTTGACTTCCATTTGATCACCCCTTTATAAACAAATCGTGACATTAAACTGATGGGTGTCGGGCTCTGCTCCTACTGCAATCTAGGAGTGACTTCCGACGCTAACAGGGGGAACCACTTACCGTTGTGTGGTGATCACTAATTGATGATGGATAGCGTTCTCTAGAACCATTGGTGTTTGGGGTCGAAGGTAGTTTTTTGAAACTTGTGGGGTTCCCAATGGGGCATGGGGTCTCTACACATTCATGGAATCCTTCATTTTCTTTTAGTTAGTGATATTGGGAAAATGTTGAGTGTAATTTCCATATTCACCACATAATGTGTAAGGGAATTTCTTTCTGAGGTTATTATTCTTTCCTTGGTGTTGTTGTCCATTTTTGTTTCTCTTGTTCAGGTTTTTCTTACTATGGTTAGGATATCTCCCTGCTGGATGATTTTGTTCTTGAGGGTTTCACCCTACCTTGGGTTTGCATTGGTTTTATTCTTACATTTCATTTTAGAATTATTTGATTGAGTAGTCATATTTACCATATTAATATGTTCAAACTCTTGAACTTGTTGCATGGGGTGAGGTTGAACAAAGTTGACCCATGCATGTTTCTTCCATTGTGGTGGCAGAGTGGTAGGCTAAGGGGAACCGAGAAAAGGATAGTATGGATTATTCTATTGGGGAGGTCCATACGGGATATAGTATGTTGAGGTTCCTCATACAACACTTTGGTTGTATGATAGCACTTTCACTTATCCCTAGGTTGGTGTACTTGATTGGTGTACAACATTTGTGGGTAGCGTAGGGTGGTATACCAAAAGTATTTAAGGAGGAGGGGTTGGAAATGTGGAACTGGGTATATATGGTGTACCTATTGGAGGGGTAAAATATATGGTCCCTCCATGAAGGTTTATATTTAGGTTAGTATAATAAGGAGGTATGGGTTGACCAAAAGGGTTGAACTTGGTTAAGGACCCAATCATCTCATCAATGGAATGCAATGCTCTGAGTATTTCTTGACCTATTGGTAGGGGGAAATAGAATATAGGAGGAATTTGTATAGGTATCATGATTGATAGTATATCAAATCAATTTTTTGGGCCTTGGTGATGGCTTCATATTCATTTTGGGGCATGGTGGTGACCACATCCTTTGTGATAATGAGGAATAATGATTTTATAAACAAGTCTAACTTTTGTTTGGGAGTACTCTCGATTTTACATAAGATTCACCTTCTACACCATTCATGGATATGATCCATGATATGTGTGGACATAGATTGGAAAAATTCGAAGAGAATTTCTAAGCCTATATCATGTCACAAAGGGATCTGAAAGAAAGATAAAAAAATATCTGGTCAAAGATTCAAATGTCGTATGGGGCCCTGATTTTTTGTCTACATGCCATTTTGCAAAATTATCGATTAGGTTTGTTTGAAATAGTTGTAACCAAATGGAATCATGAGTGATGTTGTTGTATGAGAACCAAAGATGAATTTTCATAACATGGTTGGACAATTCTTCTCCCAGTTTTTCATCAAACTTGGGAATGTCTGATCGAAGCATGGAAGGAATGCTTGGCTACGTTTAATCATGTAGAATGGGATCATTTGAAATTTTAGTTAAATTTGGAAGATTCAATGAATCCAAGTATGGTAAGTTGGGTGTTGTCATGGACATTGTATGTGATGTTTGAGACCCTATTCTTGAATAGGAAGGGCTATTGGAAGGGTTGTTGGGTATGGTTGTGTCAAAAAAGGTAGAACCAAGTAGAGATGAACCAAGAATCGTTGCACTCAAAGGTGAGCAGGGAGGTTGAACTGATGATTATGAAAAACTAAGAATACCTCCCAATATTGGTGGGAGTCCAAGAAAGTGTCTATAACGTCGAGGAGCTTTTGGGTCCCCTATGATTCAGGACTAGCGAACAAGGTATGTGATTTTTGAGCGAGGAGAAAGGGAAGATAACAAGTGCAAATACGAAATCTGGCCTACTCTAACAAAATAACTAACAATTGTATATGATTAGAAATGAAATAACACATACAAAACAACTTTAATAAAATATATTGGTTGGGTAGGTTTATTTTGATGGGGAACAATAAAAATATGCATGTGTCATATAGACATGGCATCTTTCCTCTGAAATAACAATAGGCCTTCTAAAAGCACTGAATAATGGGGCATGAATCCACCATAAGAGAAACTAGTGAAGGTATGAAAATTCATTTATAATGAGGGGAAAGGGGGGTATATCCGAAAATATGTGGTGATGTTTCCCAATATCCACACAAAATATGACTTGGATGCACTTGCAGTCCACAATTGCTACATGTGTAGAAAATACTAGGTTTTTTCCACTAGGTTACCTCAGTCAAGTGCAACAGGGGACTCTCATCCTCAAAATGAGGTCATGGGCTAGGAAAGATCAAAAGAGGTGGGTGGATCAATATGGAATTCACAAAACTGTTGGTTGTGTAGCCTGATTATCTTCCTGATTTAGAGGTCTTTATTTTCAACCGTGTTTATACCCCATGAAGACTTTACACCTGAAAAGAATGTACACTCATCCACGTGGGGGAGTGAAGGGAGGGGGTTAACCCCCCTTCGAGGTCCAGGGAAAAGTGGCCCCCCAGTGGGGGTTTGGGGGCGAAGCCCTGAAGGAAAAATTGCCTTGTAAATGTATATTGTAATTTCATTGTAAATCTGGACCGTTCATTATAAGGTCACAGATCTAATGGTAGAAGTTATTTTAGGGCTTTTTTCCCTAGAAGGAAACTCTCTTTTATGAGGGAAATGTATTGCAACTATGTATCATAGCAGATATTGTATTCTGAGAGAGGAGACTGTGAGAGAAAGAAGAGGAAGTTATAGTGGGTTTGTTGTAGGTTGTATCCCTTCATTTGCTAGATAATAATAAAGGAAGGACTTGGAAATGTTTCTGGTGGATGTACCCACACTAGGTGAACCACATATGTATGTGTCTCTATTGTATTGTGTATATTTTGTGTTTTATTTCCGTATTTGTTTTATTTTATTTCTCTGTGATCATATTTTTCTAAAAACTGGTATCAAAGAGAAAGGTAACTCGTAGGAAAAGAGTGTTCTCGGTTCAAGTGGGAGCAATGGTGGAAGATGGAAAGTTTAGGGTCGAGAAATTTAACAGCCAAAACTAATAGTTATAGAAGATGCAGATGGAATATTATTTATATCAGAAGGATATATTCCTACCATTGGGTGTAATAGAAAATAAGTCGATGACTATGAAGGATGAAGAATGGGATATTCTTGACAAAAAGGCTCTAGGAACGATACAGCTGAGCATGGCAGTGTCGATGGCTTTCAATATTTCGAAAGAAAAGACAATGATGGATTTGAAGGATGCATTGGATAAATTGTATGAAAAAACCTCGGCATCCAGTAAGGTATTTCTAATGAAGAGATTATTTAATATGAAGATGTCAGAAGGTGGGTCTGTTGCAGATCATTTAAATGAATTTAATACAGTTACTAATCAACTAAAACTATAAAAGTGGACTTTGATGATGAGGTCAGGGCTCTTCTAATATTGTGCTCATTGCCAGAAAGATGGAATGGTTTGGTCCTAGATGTAAGTAACTCTGTCTCTGGTTCAAATAATTTAAAATTTGATGATGTTGTTGGTGTTATCCTTAGTGAGTAAATGCGATGGAAAATCATAGGTGAGACATCAGGTAATGCATTGAACATGGAGAATAGGGGAAGACAAAAGGATAGAGGAAAGGGCTCAGGGAACCATAAGAATCTTCTATCTCTTTAGCTTCTACAGGAATGGATACAACACTATGGCATCATAGGATTGGACACATGAGTGAGAATGGGATGCAGATACTTCACAAAATAAATTTGTTGCTAGATCTTAAAAAAAATGATTTCGACTTCTGTGAGCATTGTGTTTATGGAAAACAAAAGAGAGTCAGATTTCTCAAAGTCGGAAAAGAAAATAAGAGTGAAAGGTTAGAGCTTGTGCATACAGATGTATGGGGACCAACTCATGTGTCATCTCTTTGTGTCTCTCAGTATTATGTTAGTTTTATTGATGACGCAACTAGAAAAACTTGGGTTTATTGCATTCGACAAAAATCTGATGTTTTTTATACTTTTAAGAAATGGAAAGATTTGGTTGAGAATGAGATAGGAAAAAGGTTGAAGTGTCTCAGATAAAATAATGGAGGTGAATATTGCAGAAATAAGTTTGATGATTACTGTTCATACCATGGGATTCGTAGAGAGAAGACAGTTCCAAGAACACCACAAGAAAATGGTTTGTTAGAAAGGATGAACGGGACAATCATGGAGCATGTAAGGAGTATGAGATTGAATGATGGTTTTCCCTTATAGTTCTGGGCAGATGTTGTAGATATTGTTGTTTACTTAATAAACAGAGGACCTTCAATCTCTTTGGATGGTAGAATTCCAAAGGAGGAATGGATAGTTAAAAAGGTAAACTATTCTTTTTTGAAGACTTTTGGTCATGAAGCATTTGTCCATATTGATAAAGAAATTAGAACAAATATTGAGGCAAAATCCAAGAAGTGTACCTTTATTGGATATGGTGTTAACGATTTTGGTTATCTCTTATGGGATTATGAAAATAACAAAATCGTTAGGATTATATATGTCATATTCAATGAGAAGGTCATGTACAAAGATCAATTGCAGGGAAAGAAATAGGAAAAAGAAAAACCAGAATACATAATGCTTGATGAGATCACTAAAAAATAAATTTCAAAGGAACCAGAAAATCAAAATGTACAACAACAGGAGCAACATGTAACTCAAACTCCTGCAAGTGTTGTTAGAATATCTACCAGGTTAAGTAGGGCCTCTGAACAATACTCTCCTTCATTGTATTATTTATTGTTGATTGATTCTGGTGAACCAGAATGTTATGAAGAGGCAATGCAGGTAGACACCAAAAAGAAGTGGGAGAAAGGCATGAAAGAGGAAATGGATTCCTTGGGAAATAATAATACTTGGGACTTGGTTCAGTTTCCTGCAGGAAAAAGAGCATTGCAGAATAAATAGGTTTACAAGTTGAAGGAAGAAGATGGAGGAAAAAATTAGTACAAGTCTAGACTTGTTGTAAAGGGGTTTGCACAAATGAAAGGTATAGATTTTGATGAAATATTTTCTCCTGTTGTTAAAATTACTTCAATCGGGACTATTTTAAGTCTTGTGGAAGTATAATATTTTCATCTTGAATATTTAGATGTAAAAACAACTTTTCTCCATGGGGGTTTGGAGGAAGATATTTATATGCAACAACCACAGGGGTATGAGGTCAAAGTGAAGGAGAATTTGGTATGCAGGTTGAAGAAGATCTTGTATGGCCTAAAGAAAGATCCAAGGCAATGGTATTTGAAGTTTGACAGGTTTATGATAGAATGGGGTTATAGTAGATGTCATTATGATCACTGTGTTTATTTTAAAAAGCTAGAAAATGGAAGCTATATTATATTGCTATTGTATGTAGATGACATGCTTGTTGCAAGGTATAATATGTAGGATATAAATGTGCTCAAGAATAAATTATCTAATTCATTTGCGATGAAGGATTTGGGTGTTGCAAATAAAATACTTGGTATGATAATAACAAGAGATGGGGAAAATTTCAAATTGACATTGTCTCAGGGTGAATACATAGAGAAGGTGTTGGAGAGGTTTAGAATGTAGAATGAAAAACCAATTAGTACACCTTTGGCCATCCATTTAAAATTAACTAAGTAAAGTGTCCCAAGACACAGGAGGAGATAGAATACATGTCTAGGGTCCCTTATACATCATCAATTGGCAGCTTAATTTATGCGATGGTTTGCACAAGACCAGATATTTCACATGTAGTGGGAGTTGTGAGCAGGTATATGAACAATCTAGGTAAACAACATTGGGAGACAGTAAAGTGGATTCTCAAGTATTTGAGAGGTACTTCTACTCATGCATTATGTTTTGGAGGTTCAAACACTTTTTTACAGGGATATGTTAATTCAAATATGACAGGTGATAAAGATAGCAAGAGGAGCACCACAAGGTATGTTTTTACTCTAGGTGGAACAACAGTTAGTTGGATTTTGAAACTACAAAAGGTTGTTGCAATTTAAACAACAAAAGCAAAGTATGTTGTTGCTACAGAGGCTAGTAAAAGAATGATTTGGTTACAAAGGTTTATGGAGGAATTGGGAAAGAAGAAGGAGAATAGAAGGTTGTACTGTGACAGTGAGAGTGCCATTCATATTGAAAAGAACTCAGCCTTATATTTGTATACTAAGAATATACAACTGAGGTACCATTTCATACAATCCATCTTGGAAGATGGAAATTTGAAGTTGGAAAATATACACACTAGACAAAATCCTGCAGACATGTTAACAAAGGGAGTAACTAGGGAGAAACTGAGTTCTTTCTTAGTTTTAGTTGGTCTTCAAGCATGAAGGTGAAGATGATAAATTTTCTAGGTCCAATAATGATCATAGTCCAGCAGATACAATAGCGGTGGAGTTGTTGAGATCAGTCTCCAAGTGGGAGATTGTTGGTTGTGTAGCCTGATTATATTCCTGATTTAGAGGTCTTTATTTTCAGCCGTGTTTATACCCAATGAAGACTTTTCACCCCAGAAGAATGTACACTCATCCATGTAGGGGAGCGTAGGGGGTGTTTGAGGGTGAAGTCCCCGAAGGAAAAATTGCCTTGTAAATGCATATTTTAATTTCATTGTAAATATGGACTGTTCATTATAAGGTCGTGGATCTAATGGTAGAAGTTGTGTTAGGGTTTTTTTCCCTAGAAGGCAACCTTTTTTTATGAGGGAAATGTATTGCGGCTATGTATCATAGTGAATATTGTATTCTGAGAGAGGAGACTGTGAGAGAAATAAGAGAAATTTACAACAGGTTTGTTGTAGGTTGTATCCCTTGATTTGTTGGATAATAATAAAGGAAGGGAATGGTAATTTCTCTAGTGGACATAGCCCACACTGGGTAAAACATGTATATCTGTATCTCTATTGTATTATGTAGCTTCTGTGTTTTATTTCCTCATTTGTTTTATTTTATTTCTTTTTTTATCCTGCTTTTCTAACAGAAACAATCATATCTTGGCACTTGCCCCTTCACAGGTATCTCCCTACGTTATGGTTTTGGAACATTTGACTAGGAGGATTTTAAGTTCTCTAATTTTTAACCCACTAAGTCTCAAGATGAAAAGAGATAACAGGGATTTCTTTAGATACATATCCCTGAAATCCTAAATTAAAATAAAATGTTCTTTTGTTCCCTCCCGTGCATGATTTTACTAACCTCCTTATGGTTTATTTTTTGTGAACAAGTATGTGATATTGGGGTCCTAGACCAACATTGTTTGATTAATAGTGTTCTTAAAAGGTTCTATAGAACTCTTAAGTCTTTTTGATCCTCCTAGATCACTTATGAGAGAAGGGAGGAGAGTATACTTTGATGTAAGGGATCTGATAGAGGCCTTTTGATGTGTGAAAAGTGATTTTGTGTGCAAAGATGTAAGTGTGAAAAAATATTTTATTAGTTTATGTGTAATATGGAAGCATATAGATGTTGTGGGGTCCTTTACTTATCTTGTTATTAATTACTAAATGTTTTGATAAATCCTTGCAAAATTCAAAATACTAAACCTAGTTTTGTAGCAATGTGGACATGTATGGGTCCTTTACATATTTGTTAGTTCCTTATTGCAAATCAAGCTATGAGGTGTCGAAGAGGCTTTGGCCTCACTTAACTTGTTAATATGATTTGTGAGAAAAAGGGAGATGGAACACACTTGGAAACTCATTTCTTATTCCCCAAGATCACTCAAGAGAGTGCGAGGGAAAGAGCATACCTAGAGGTGACTAAGATGGTTCCTAGTCCCAACAATTGATTTATTATTGGTGAAAAAAATCTATCTAAGAGTGCAATTTCTTCAACTAGCCATCCACGTGGAAAACATAAAATGATGTATGGTTCTTTTTAGTTTACCTAGTATCTAGTTTATATCATTCACTATGAAAGAATGTATTGAAATTTTTATTTTTATACTTTAAAAAGTGCACAAAAATAAATCCTATAATCCACATGTTGAGCCTCCTTTTTTTCACCTCCAATTTCCTTATCTTGCCCATATATTGACAATTTTGCCTAATATCAATGCACTTTCTGCCTAGTTTCCTCATCAAACATGCCCTTTAAAAAAATATTTCATACCCATGAGGTAACTAATGTTTAATCATAATTTATGGTGATTTATTAATAATTAGGATTGAATATTTGATGTTCAAAGAAATTTCTAATTAATTTGGATGGTTCAAGTAGACTTCATGATAACAATTCCCATTGCTAAGATTATTCGGTACGCATTGTTGATATCGTCTGATACTCATTGTTGAGATCATCTAGTACCCATTGTTAAGATCGTCGCATACCCATTTTTTACGCTCATCCGGTACTGACTTGTATGCCTGTGTGCATTCGGTACCAATTGTTACGCTCGTCCGGTACTGACTTGTATGACTGTGTGTGTTTGGTACCAAGTTATGCATTTGTGCGCATCTGGTACCTATTCTAAATTCCCAGTCTTGGTTGTTGGAACAAGATTGTTCTCGATGAGTTCAAGGAATTTTGTTGGTTCAAACATTCTCTGCTCATTGGAGGTCACGATACATTTCATCACTCATGCACTTCATGTCATGAGGATGAAATTGTTTCCTTAAAAATCGATTTATAATCCAATTGTAATAATTATACAAATATTTGATGTTATCTTCAGACTTGGATTGTAACAATTGCTTATCTTTAAAAAATAGAGAGCCTTGTATATGATAGGATATAGAGAGAAATAAAAAACACAGTTATGTTGTAATTTTGGTTCTGGAGCGACTGTGGATTGTACCTCCATTTTTATGAAGCAATGATATAATTTTTGTTTATAGATTATATGTTTTCATTTACATCCTCTATACTGTATTTGTTCTTAAGAGCTACCTTGTTGGTATGGAAAGGTCCCACCAACCCAACTAAGGTAAGTATATTTGTAATTAATTGTGAATACGATTTTGATTTTCTTTGTGTGTGTATGTGAACAGAGTATTTTCATGTTTTGATTAAAACATTTAATTCCTTCTCTTGTATGTTTCAGTGATGCATTTAGCAGCAGGTTGGTTGGATGTATGGTAATTTTTAATAAGAGAGAGTTGTGTGTGTGATATCTTTGAGTAATGATTTGACATCTTTGTGGGAGTATGTGAGAACAATTATTCAATTTAAGTGTTTTAATGTTTTGTCTAAACAAATGTTGTAGTGTTGTTTTCATTCTGCAAATCTAAGGATGGGTTGGATATCCATATTTCACCATACATGATCCTGTAATGGAGCATTCTACCATACTTAGCTTTCTTTTCCAGAATTTATTAGGTTACACTTTGCATATACAGGTACAATTAAGACCTCCATCTCTCACCATACATGCACTTATAATGGAGTGTTTTTACCCTACCTGGTAGTTCTTTTAAGCTCGATTAAGTTTCTAGAATGTTAATTGGTGTTTGTGTGGTTGTCCCAAGAGATAGAATCATAGTTCATATCTATCTTTCATGAGACAACAATGAGTAGATCCATCCCCTGAGAAAGAATTCTGAATTATACATTTGTTGATCAATTTTTCTTTCTGAATTTTGAATTGTGTGAGTGGAGTGTTATTTGAAAGGTATGAAATAGAGTATTTAGTTTCAAAAGTGGTTTATTACATAGACTATAATCAACAGACATAGACAATTATATGTTATCGATACATACAATACATCAACTCTATTGATTACGAAACTAGATTGACATATTTAATGATTGCAATTTATTGAACATATAATTGCACCAACATTTTGGCGTCATTGCCGGGGAGTTGTAAACAATAATAGGTAGTGTTTTTCATTAGATTTATTCTATGTTTTTGGAGTGGTTTTAAGGGAGACTTGAGGGTGGGGAGAAGATGGTAATACGTGAGAGAAGATCCCACGTATCCACTTTAGTGGGGTTTCTCTGAAGTTAGGTTGTCCTCTTACCTTTAGTAGTTGAATTTTGTGTGAGTTAGTATTTAGATAAATTTTTATGCATAAATGTAGAGATAGAAAAGGTAGATTTATTACATCTAAAATTGTAGAAAATCCAAGAACTCCCCCCCCCAAAGTTATAGAAAAATCAAGAAAACCCCCCATACTAACTCAAATAATGTTTGTGTAGGAAAAATCCTCAAAGGGGAGAGTTAAAAGGAAGTAATTGAAACTACAACCAAAGGTCCCAAATCTAAAGCTATTGTTTAGATTTAAAACATAGTACAACAAGAAAGAAGGGAAGCACTGGCGACCCAATCAGAATGAAGAGATGGAAAAGAGACAGAGATAGTGGTAGAAGAGGATGAATTTGCCATTGGAGCAACACACAAAATATTGGAATAGTTGGATATACCAACCAAACCAGTGGTTGAACCATCACTTAGTGGGGAGATATCACTAACAACTTACAACGTGTTATTTGGAGATATGGTGGATGAAGAGGGAAATGAAAACAACGAAACAGAGACATTTGGATTCCCAATATTAAACATTACCAGAGATGTTTCTATGAATAATATTTCTCTTGATGTTTCTATGAATAATATTTTGTTCTCATCACTACCTCACTTCCATGGTATGTCAACAGAAAATCCAGATTCATTTTTGTTTGAATTTCATATACTATGTAGGAGTTATAATTACATTGATAGTGCATAAAAACTAAAAATATTTCCAGCCACACTTGAAGACCAACAATAAGGTGGTTTATGAGCATAGGAGAACACACTATATTATCTTGAGATGGTATGAAGGATACCTTCCTCTAGAAATATCAAGACTATTGCAGACCTAGGGATGCTAGGAATGGCATATTTAAAATGCAACAGTTTGAGGAGGAAAGTTTGGAAGATTACCTAGAAAGGTTCCTATATAACTATCAAAAGATGAAACAATTTTCCTTAGGCACAACCAAAGTTAGGACCATATTCCTAAAGGGTATAATGGATGATTGTATTGATTTACTAAACCTCATGATTTCTCAGAATGTATATCAGAAGCCATTTGTAGACACTGCAAAGTACTATAAAAGGGACTCTCGTAGCCAAGACAAAATAGTAAAAAGTGTAAGGGATCCTATAAGAAGAACTATCAAACCTACTCCAGGAGGTGTTACAAGGATATAATTAGGGAACCTGCTTGAAAACTTCAAAACATACATCCTAAATACAATCCATGTCTAGTTAGACACTATGAAAAAAAAAAACTAGAAGAAAATGCTACTTTAGCAATTTTTTGTCCTCGGTGCAGGAATAAGGACCTTGAAAAAGAATTTCCTATGAATTTTATTGAAATTTGTGGCCTTTGTACAAAATATCACCCTACCAATGAGTTCCCTTATTTACCTAGACAAAATACATTTTCAAAGGAGGGGGAGAACTTCGGGAAACATCATATCCCCCCAAGATAGCATGGATACAACAAAATCCTAACATATTTTACAACCCTACCACACAATACCCACAACACCAATGGATTCCTCCAATTCCTTATTCTCAATGGACACATCAAAAACCAAAAGTACAACCCTGGAAACAAGGATGGAGAATCCTTGCATATGGTAATGTTCCTTTTCAACCACCAACTCTTCCTACTTACCAACAATATCCTTCAAATATCTCTTAGTTGTTACCATCATTTAATCCACCTTCTTTACTTCCACCTTCTGAGCTACAACAACAAATCACCTTGCCTTTGAACCCAAATCAACAACAACAAATGTAAGATTCACCTAATCTAAACCCCCATCGACCTACCCCTATTCCTACAAAACCCATCCCTAATCCAAACAATATAACTACTCAACCTGCACAGAACCTTGAAGTACAGACTTTCCCAACTTATGTAATAACTCCTACTTCACTAAATGAAATTCAATTCAGATCTTGGAAATTATTGAATAAACCAAATTATACAATGGTTATTAGAGAATAAGAACATATAGATGGCCAATCCAATTAAGAATAATACATCCTTGTACAAGAGGAAATTCCCCCTCGAACTCCTCAACAATCAAAAATACCTCAGGAAGCTAATCCTCCACCCTAACTAGGAAGGCTACTTGTGAAGAAACCTAAGGTACCTCTAGGACATGATTTAGAAGATAAAATAAGGATTGTATGTGTAAATAATCCCCTACTCCAAGCCATTAAATATATTCCTATCTATGCTAAAATTATAAGGGATCTTTGCATAAAAAATCTTGAAAGGAAGAGGAAGGAACCTCCTGTCATACAAGTGGTTGTATAACTATCAAAATTTATATTAGAAATGCCATCCAAATATAATGAACTAGGAAACCCAGTGGTGACTGTATAAATGAATGGTATTTATTTTTCAAATACCATTATCGATCTAGGAGACACAATAAATGTTATGACTATTGAAACTATGCATAAGATGCAACTAAATCCCTTAAGGCAAACACAGACCTTGTTGGAATTGGTAGACAAATCATCCATCAGCCCAACATGAAGCCTAGATGATGTAACAATTACCTTAGCCTCTTGGGAGTATCCTTTGGAATTCTTGGTAATTCATTCAAAATCCTCAAAACATGGGCATCTAGTTGTGCTTGGTCGACCTTGGTTGGCCACTGCTGATTCATTTTTTAGTTGTCGATCTGGGGAGATGACAATTTCTAATGGAACCCATAGTTAGAAAATTGTTCTCTTTCCTCCTACCCAACCAACCACTGAAGTTATTGTATGGATAGAGAATACCTATGGGGAGGAGAACTATTCTCAACTCTTGTTAACACTTTAGAAAGAAAAGGGAGTTCAAGAACAAACTGAAGAACATATTTTAAGCCTATTTTTAGCCAATACAGAATGCATTGAGTATCCTCAATATTTTCCATAATTCACACATATTTTCTTCTCTGATTTTCAGGAGGTTTGGCATCCCTCCACTTCTACATTATTTACTATATAAAAAATAAGTGGATAAGAGAAGTCAAATGTATGAACTATTGAAATCAGTCCTGGGAAATACCTACATATAAATTCTGGCCTAGAATCAGATCAACAACAAAAAATGATCCAAATGATCCAAGGACAGTCTGGTGCTTTTGTATGGGATTACTCTAATATGAAAGGAATTTAGTTTGATACCCATATACACCATATTTACACCAATGATCAAATCATAACTATTAGGCATCCCCAAAGAAAAATGAATAAGACATAGTGAAAGAAGAGTTCCAAAAACTCCTACATGTCAATTTCATTTACCATATTTTAGATAGAAAATGGGTGTCTCCAATAGTCATTGTCCCCAAGAAGAATGAAAAATGGATAATTTGTGTGGACTTCAGGGAGATGAGCAAGGCTACCTATAGAGATTGTTTTCCCTTACCTTTCATAGACCAAATCTTGGACACCTTGTTTGAGAAGATGTACTTTTCTTTCCTAGATGGGTTTAGTGGGTATAATCAGATCCAAGTTTACCCTGAATATCAAGAGAAAACCACATTCACTTTCCCATGTGGTACATATGCTTATATGGTCTTCCCTTTGGGTTGTGTAATTCCCTTTCCACCTTTTAGAGTGTTGTCCTAGCTATTTTTTCTGATTTAACCCATGACTGTGTACAAGTCTATATGGACGAATTCATAGTATATGGGGATGATTTTAAACAAGCATTAGAAAATTTGGAGAAAGTATTGATCAAGTGCAAAGAGACTAATCTCTCCCTCAACCATGTAAAATATAGATTGATGCTCACTAAAGCAATTGTCTTGGGTCATCATATTTTTGGTACCAACATAAGGGTAGATCCTGCTAAAATTGACATTATTTCTCAAATCATAATCTATATCTCACAAAAAAAAGTCATAATATTCTTAGGGAATGTTGTATATTACAGGAGATTCATTCAAAATTTTACAAGCTTGGCTGCACCACTATTCAAATTATTAGAAAAGGAGGATGAATTCCATTGGAATGAGCAATGTAATATTTCTTTTGAAAATTTAAAGAAAAAGATTTCCAATGCCCCTGTGTTAAGAGGACTGAATTGGTCTCTTCCCTTTCATATTTGCATCGATGCCTTAGATACTTCTTTGGGAGTCATTCTAGGACAAAGAGAAAACCAACTCCCCTATGCTATCTTCTTTGTCAACAAAAATATCTCCCCTACTGAAGTGGATTACACCATCACTGAAAAGGAATTATTATTAGTGGTTGATGTCATTAATAAATTCAGACACTACATAACAGAGTATGATTTTTTTGTACACATAGACCACTCATCTATTAGATTTTTAATGAATAATCCTGTGAAAAATTCTATAGTTACTAGATGGTTGCTACTATTGCGAGAATTCAATATTAATATCATTGACAAACTTGGAAAAGATAGCCTTGTTGTTGATTTCCTATCTAGACTCATTCATATAGGTGATAATGCACCAGTGGATGACAATTCTCCAAATGAAATTCCTTTTTCTATTTCTACTTACATTCCTTGGTATGCATATGTGTAAAACTATCTTGTAATAGGGAAATTACCTCATAGTTTGTTCATCCAAGGAAAATAGAGGATTATTCAACTGAGCGCAAATTATATGTGGCATGATGATTGTCTATATTGTACATGACCTGATTTGGTGATTAGAATATGTGTATGAGAGGATGAGATGTATGATATCTTAAAATCCCTCCATGATGCCCCATGTGGAGGCCATTTTGTTGATAATAGGAAAGCGTACAAAATACTGTAGATAGGTTATTATTGGCCAACCATTTTCAGGGATGCAAAGAAATATGTGGCCAGTTGTGATAATTGTTAGAGGATGGGGAAAGCAACTACAAGTGATGAGATGCCTCTCCAAGAAATTTCAACTACACCATAAAGATTGGGTGGATCGGCTTCCTAATTCCTTATGGGCCTATAGAACAACTTGGAGAAACACAACAGGCCATACACCTTATGAATTAGTGTATGGGAAGCATGCGTTGCTTCCCATAGAATTTCAAGTAAAAACTTTCAGCACTGTTATGCATTTGGGAATGGATTTGGATGAAGCCCAGAAACAGAGGATATTGGATCTAAATGAACTTGATGAAATCAGACAAGATGCTCTGTAGAGGACTACACTTATTCAAGAAAAAGGTACTAAATGGAATGACAAGTATATCAAGAAGTAATCTTTTCATCCTGGTGATTTGGCCCTTTTATATGATACATGGTTCAAGAGTTTCAAAGGTAAATTGTCCACTCAATGGATGGGACCTTATGAAGTAGACACAGTTTATGGCAATGGTTTAGTGAAGATAAAGACTATTGGTGAAGATCATACCTCCTTTATTGTGAATCGACATCGATTGAATGTATATCATAAGCCTTTGTCTAAAGAGGATTTCATCAAACAAGTTATTCAAAATTATGAAATGCAATTAGTAAGCAAGAGGGGTTCCCATCCTGTTGAACCACCATTGTATGTTGTTGCTGTGTGATTTGATTTAATTTTATACATATATGTATATAGGTGTGTGTTAGATAGTGATTTTTTTTCCCTTGGTGTTACTAACAAAAGGCATAAGATGATTATGTTCTCATGTAGATAAGAAATAAGGAGGACGTCTGCCAAAGGTGAGTTTATTCCTTTACCCAAACCTGGTATATTACTCATGAGAAAGGATCCAGAAGGCATTTTCTTTAAGTTTTTCAAACTCTTAAAAATTGAAAACAATGGTGAGCATTAACTGCCCTGGGCTCAATAAAAATCCACAAGACAATATAAGGTGTTTTCTTTAAGTTTTTCAAACTCCTAAAAATTGAAAACAATGACAAGCATTAACTAACCTGGGCTCGAGAAAAATCCACAGAAAAATATAAGGAGTTTTCTTTATGTTTTTCAAACTCCTAAAAACTGAAAATATCGACGAGCATTAACTCATCCGGGCTCAAGAAAAATCCACAAGAAAACAATAGTTAGGTTCTTGTTTTCAATAAAATGGGAGTGGCAATGAAAGTAGTGGTTTGTCTGGTTCCAAAAAGAGGAGGTTCTCCACCTCTACAGGAGGATGTCCAACTAAAGTTTCCTTCTTGTTACAGAGATTGGAACCCAATCATTGGATCTTTTTCCTCATTTTATGATACTTTCACTACATTTTCAAAATTTCATTCTGATTTTCCTGTACTATTGTGTTGTTTAAAACTTTTCAACATGATTCATTCATAGGAACAAATCCATATGAAATATTAGTGAGTACCAACTTCTACTTCATATTGACCCTCAGAACATGTTTAAATGTGAAGAAAAAACCTACAAGATTCCAAGTACTTTGCCAAAGTTCATCCGGTAATGGAAAAGTCTCTTCGTGTTCTGATCTAGTACTGGAAAATTCTCTCTATGTTCATCTGGTACTAAGTCGATTCTTTGTGTTGGTCCATTACTGGAAAAGTCTCTTTGTGTTCATCTGGCACTAAATCGATTCTCTATGTTATTCCAGTATTGAAAATTTTCTCGGTGTTGGTCCGGTACTGAAAAGTCTCTCTGTGTTGGTCTAGTATTGAAAAGTCTCTTTATGTTGGTTCAGTACTGAAAAATCTCTCTGCATCAATATGGTACTAAAAAATACTCTATACTATTCCGGTACTAAAATGATAGTGTTGTGTTGATCCAGTAATGAATTTTTTCTCTGATATTGATGAGGGGATTTTGGTAAAATTTCTGTACATTTGATATTTCTTCAATGGTTTAAATGCATTCCAGGTAATAGAGGTATGGAATCAATGTTTATTCCTTTTTATTAAGAATCACATGAATTTTTCATTTTACATATGGTTACCCTCATATTTCCTTGTTATTTTGATTCACTAAACCTCAATATCATTATTTTTCGACGTTCTTCATGATTTCCCTCAGTTCGTAATCAATGATAATGTACATGAATCTCTTCATAAGGTGATCATATAGTTTGGCATATCTTGTCAAAAATTCCCATCTGTATGATGACAAAACTATGATTATACCACTTCCTATGAACTCATGTTGTTCAATCTTATGATGTCGAATGCTACCTAATGGTGATTTTTGGTCATATCACCCACATTCATCATAGTCATTATGGAAACCAGTAAGAAAGGGATGTGATGTTACTTGTGGGTATGATCATTACCTTATCCCTGAACACGATCCTAAGGAATGATTTCTGACTTCTTCCTTACCTCGCTATCATTTCAAAGAATTGACTGTTTTCCTCTCGATTTAATTATATATGCTCTTTTGGATGGCTTCTCCATCCAGATGAGCGTTAATTATCCATTTTTATGTTATACACCACTTTATTCTCTCCTACTATCTCATTACCCTACCTCCATCACCCTGTTCTCATAGTTTTACGTCGAGTACCAAACCATCGCTTAAGTTCTCTTACCCATACTTGTTTTAAAACCTATCTTTAAGTTGACATGGGGGTTAACAGGAATGAACTAGTGTTTAATATGTACAGAGACACAGAGGAGTATCAAGATTGCAAAGAAAAAATTGAAAAGGCTAGTTGGGTTCCCTTATTGGAAAAATTTAGAGGACATCATGAGGGGGTATCTCATGCCTTCGTTGAGAGTTATGATGGAGATATCATCTAGTTGGGGGACCTAAAAGTAATAATTATTGAATCTACCATAGAAAAGGAAACTAGGTTACCTTCCACTAGAGAGAATTATTTCAAAGGCATCATCTTGGATAGGTGTTGTGGGTGGGAAATCCCTCCTATGGACTAGAATTAAGGGTTTTATCATGCATGGAAAAATGACCTAAAGTATCCTACTTATTACCAACATCCCAATCATAAAATCCATTATTCATATGCAAATACAAGGTTAAAGAGATCAAGTTACTGTACCTTAGTTTTTTTGTTTGATGTCGATACCTTTAATGCTTGGTCACTCCTTAACTGCAACTCTCCTCCCAATGCTGACCTGCATTCATAAAAGAAAAACAAATAAATCCACATGCATATGATCTATAAATTAATGGGTTAGAGATTCTATCAAAATATAATCAAATTTAAATATTGATGATCTCATATGGAAGGACAGGAAAAGTACTTATTTTATTAATCTCACAAGAGTAACCTTACAATAGTGAGATCGACCACTACTCCTCAAATCTGGTCTTGGGATCCTCTTCAACTATGCTCCAACTTCTTCTGTATATACTTATGGTCACACAATAGTTTCAAAAGGTTGGGGAAAGGGGAATACTAAATCGGGTATAGTTTCTTTGCTATGATTTTCCTCTTTCCAAATGGGACCCCTACCCATTCTTTTATAGGCTAGAAAGGGCTAGTTATTGTATCGACCCTTGATTATTAAGTATAATTAATTTAATAATATAATCCTAAAAGATTAGCTAAACTATAATTATGTCTTAAAATAACATTTCTAATTGATTATTATTAAATAGTTGTTCATGATGGTTAATGATTAATTTAATTATTAATTAATTCATTAATTAATAAAGTATTAAATTAATGGTGGATAATAAGATATAATATTAAATTAGGTTACGTATCCCACAAGGGATAACCTATTAAATACATGAGGATAAGTAATAAAGGAGGGATAAGGGTGTTAACGGCGGGAGGATAAGGGGTAATAAAGGAGTTAGGTAGGGAGTTAATGGGGGCAGGAGTGTCGGTGAAGGAGGGATAAGGAAGGAAAGGAGTGGAAGGGGAGGATCATTCTATGGGAGTGGAGAAGGATTTTGGGAGCTCTGAGTATTGCAGAGAGGGAGGAATTTTGTGATTGGAATTGACACAGTGCACCGGGGTTGCTGGGGGTTTTGGGCACGGAGGGCTAGGATATCCGTTGATATCCTAGGGCTAGGAGCTAACTAGTCGGCAGGGAGGTCGGTTTTGGGTAGTGTTCTAAATAAGCAGGAAGGAAGCACGCTGCAGATAACAGCATCAGGTTCAGCAAGCTGCGGATAAAAACATCAGAGTTAAGGTATTTAATTCCAATTTATCCATTGTTTAATTAGATTTATTATTCATTGATAAATTTTACATGCGTAAGTGTTCAGAAAATTTGGAATTATTCTTCTTTATAAACCTTGTAGAAATTATTGTACATTAGGTAGAATTTTTAAGTGTTAATTGAAATCGGGCCATTACATTTGGTATCAGAGCTGTAGTTGAAACACTAGAGCCTTAAGGGCCAAATTCCCCTCCTCTTAACCTGCACACAAAACACAGAAATTTTAATAATGATAAAAATAAAATAAAAATAAATGCAATACGAATTTTAACTACGAATGTTAACTACTAGGGCTGTTACCAGTATGGATAAAATCTGAACAAAGAAGCCAAAATCAACAATTCCCGGTTAAAATATCAAATATGCTCTGTGGATTCTTATATCAAGTTTGCAAAGAAGTGCTCATCTAATCGTTGTATTCCGTTAAAAACAATTGCAGTAAGTAAAAGTATGCACATAGTGAAATCAGATATCTGAATAATAAAAGAAAAAATGGAAAATTATACATATGGATTGAATTGGAAAAGCTTGCATACTTTAGATCTCAACTCACCCAGGGAGAGGTCCAGACAACCATCTTCCCTTGCATACACATCGAGTCTCCTCAGAGCAATGTTATATTTTTCTAACAATCAAAATCATGACTGCTCCCAACAATTCCTGCAATACAATAATAATCTTTGTAATATAGATAGGAAACCACTTGAATCATTTCCCTAAAGTTGCATAGGTTAAGGCAACAAATGCGCATGAATATCTCTTATAAAGTTGTATGATTTCAACCCTCATCTCTTACGAATTCCTCTCACACTTTCTCGCTAATTTTTTTTTCACCTTTGACCCAGAAGCATTAAAAACGTTTTCAGCCTATCCTGTTTGAAAACATCTGTAAATGCATGAAGAGATGATGACTGTTGGGGGATAGCAATTGAAGAGAAGCAAGAGGACAAGTGTTGAAAGGATACAAGAAGTCCAGCATAGGGTTTGATGAGAGAGAAAGCAGAGAAATCACGTTGACCAGAATGGGTTGGACGTTACTCTCTGTAGTTGTTTCGTTGCACAATCTGAGATTTGTTGCACAAGAAATGTTCAATGCCAATGGTCTTTGGAATGCCAATAGTTAGTTTGTCTCCCACTATGGTTTCTTGGTCCATGTCTACATTTTACCTTCTCCAATAGTTAACACAACAGATTCCAGAGATTAGGGTTTCCACGAAGTGGACGTGTTAAGAGGACTAGGGTTTCCATGAATGCTTGTTGTTTGTTCTTAGACCCAGGGGATATAATACCCAATGAGACCCTAAGGCTAGTGGAATCAATGCGGACTTGCCTGGAGGCGAATGAAAATATTGTGGAAGGAGTATTTAAAGACTTCAAGAGCTGCAAAAATGGATTGATAAAAGTGCTCACAAGAGATGTGGAGGAGTTTTATCTACAGGGCGACCCAAACAAGGGGAACTTGTGCCTCTATGGATTTCCAAATGAATCATGGTAAGTTAATCTCCTTGCTGAAGAGGTGTCGCCATAACTTCCTGAGCTTGCAAAATTGATTCCCAGTGGTAGTGTAGCACCCATACTGCCTTGGAGACTGGGGCCTGAGTTAGCGCCCATACCATACCTCATCAAAAAAGTTAGTTTATCTTATATAATTGTCTGAAATATACAAAAAAAAAAACTAATCAACGACACTACCAAACAGATGAATAAATAACCAACCTCTCGTATAATGTTTTGACACGGAAAATCACCTCAATGAATACTGCTTTCAAACACCCTTCAGAACCATGTAAATCTACCTCCCTGCACAATTTCAGCTTGAAGATGCAACTTGTGGAGGACCATAACCGTAAGAGACTCTAAAAAAAAAAATTACTCAGCCACACTACCAAAGAGATGAATGAATGGTACAATCCCTCTCAAATATAAAAATATAAATCATACCCTCCTTACGTTTTTTTTTCAGAACACCAAAAGACATGGGCTCAAAATATATGGCTTCTACTCCTGCGCCCTGCATATGGTTATTCTTGACACAGGTTTTACTGCTGCTGCTCCACCCATGTCTTGGTTTGGCCTGAGTCCTGAAACCATCACCAAATTTGTAAGGATACAACTCAATAAACCTTGTTGTCAGATCACCCTATACACAATGTGGATACAAACCTGACACTCAAAATACATCAAATGTATATGTACAACTCTATCTCTATACTTGCCTATTTCTTCTTGAATTGAACGACGCAAGGAAAACTAAAAACTATTGTTATGAAAGGAAAATTGTAGCTATGAAAGCAAACGTAAATAATAACAATTACAGTTCCTCTCCAAATTTACTTGATGTAGAAGCCTGCAGATTCACCCACCCATTGCAGGTAGTATGGAGGAGAGGGTTAACCATGGCGGCCATGATCCCTCACGCCTCCTCGCACAGCCACAACAAATGAAAGAGGAATAGTAAAGTTAGGGTTAAAAGGTCATCTTTTTTTTTATTATTTTCAGAAATAAGTGGGACTAACACGTGGAGCACATGCAAAATGCACGTAGCTGGGTAAGTCCAGTTTATTTTAATTATTTAGCAAATAATAGTATTTATTTCTCTTTATTTACGATATAAATTTAAAAAAAAAATAGATATAATAAATAAATAATATATGGAAATAAATATTAATAAACTAATAAATTATAAATTTAGGAAATTAATAAAGTTTAATTAATAAATTAAGTAAAAATAAATAAACTATTAAACTAATTAACTTTATTAATTTTATTAAGAGTTAATTAAAATATTAGTTAAGTTTGAGAAATATAGGGCTAAAAAAATTTTTATGGAGTCCGCGGGGATCGAACCCCGAACCTCCTTCCACCGTGAAAGTCTTTACAAAATCCGCCCTACCAATGCACCATGCGTTGTTTCTTTTACAAATAATTTCACATTTAAATATTTTAATTGTCATACCCAAGACCACATGCCAAGCTATCAAGGACCTTTTAGAGCCATACAGGTCACATGCCAAGATATCAAGCGCCAAAGACATAAATGGAGGAGCCCACAAAGGGACGTATGTGCTCAACGCGGCGTCTTAAGAACAACACTAACGCCGAAAAGTACATAGAATTGGTGTACGCATATCGGCCTAAATTAATAAACATAAGGTCGGGAGTCATTTTTAATCAAGTTGTAAGCGTAAATTAAAAGGGCTCAGACTAGGACAAGTGAGAAGGAGGCAATATATGCACTAGGAGCGTAAGCATAGAGGCGCAAGGCTAACATAGCTATAGGGCAGAAAACCAATAGTTGTTTTCATAGGGGCGAAGAAATGAAGCTTAGATTATTAAACCTAACCCTAACCTAGCCAATCCCCTAATGGAGTAATGTATTTTTACAAACAAATAAAGGAAACTTACGCCTAACCCTATTTCTAAAGTTTAGTAGCACCAATTTAAAACATCCTGGAACTCACCCTGACAACTTTGGTTGATGAAGGTCAAAGCATACAGGATGGTCAGGACTCAAGGAAGTCGAGGTAGGGAAGCGTCAACGCAAGCACCACCAACACCACCAGCGCCACCACCACCATCACCCGAATTCACCCTCATACTGCGCTCGTTGGAAGTCATCAACGAGACTTTAAAGGGGCGAAAATCGGCAGGGACTAAAGTAGAACCCCCACCATATGGAATGGGTAATCCAGAAGCATCAAGGGATTCAGGGGGAGGACCTCCACCTGAAAACATCACGCGGGAATTGCAGAAGATCAAACTTCTGGAGTTTGTCGGGGGTCGCGCCAGTGAACGCGTGGAAGCATGGTTGGAAGGCATGACCAGGTGTTTTTCCCTAAGGGACTATGCATCCAACTCAAAGGCAAAGATCACCATTTTTCAGTTAAGGGACAACGCCTTGAACTGGTGGAGCAACCTAGAAAGACAATTGCACCTTACCCCAGACACAGTATCTTGGGAACTTTTCGAGGAAAGGTTTAGGAGGAAATATCTACCGACGTACTACGAGGAACAACAGGTTGGGGCATTTCATGCCTTAGTACAGGGAAACAAAACGGTAGAAGAATATGAGATCAGGTTTATGGAACTGGTCAAATATGTGTCGTATATGGATAGTGACCAACGACAGGCATAGCGCTTCATCTATGGATTGAACCCTAGGATAAGAGCTATGGTGAGGATGTGGAAGCCGTCTTCAGTAGCGGAGGCGATGGAAAGTGCGTGTTACGTGGAAGAACATATGAACTTGACTGGGGGTGCAAGATCGACATTTCCGCATTGCCTTGGATTCGTAGGAAAGGCCCCGAGGACATTTCCTAGGGGAGGGGGCTCAAGGCCACTACCTTATGGTAACAGATTCGTGCCAAGGACAGTAGCTACAGGGATTTCAATGGCAGCGAGTGCAGCATCTCGTTCATCGCCAACGGTGCAGACAGGACCACGACCATCTCAGGGAACAATGAGCAGGGGCAGGGGTTCTAGGGGAAGGAACTCATTTCAAAGATAGACACATAACAATGCACAGGTTCAATCTCGTATTGCCTATTGGAGATGTGAAGGATCCCATTATGAGCGGGACTTTCCGGAGTTACAATCAGGGTTCGTGCATAGAGAAGGAAAGGCGTCGATGGGGAGAGCAAGTAGCAGCCACCATATTTACGCAGCAGTTAATAACCGCTAGGACGAACATCAATCCACGGTGGTGGAGTCGTCAGGTACGCTAAATCATATCAATGTTAAGATTTTGTTTGATTCTGGTGCAACAGATAGTTTCATTTCACCATCTGCATTAGAAAAGAGTGGGTTGGCAGCCTACGAGCATGACGAATTTAAACAAGTCGAGATGGCTTCGGGGGAAAAACAAACAGTAGAACCTAGTGTCGATAATTGTATAGTAGACCTCGAAGTGTGTACTACCAGGTTGAAAGTATATGACACTGCTCTTGGGGCATATGACCTAATCATTGGAATGGATTGGTTAGCAGCTCATCGAGCTTTGGTAGATTGTTTCGCAAAGAGGGTGCTTTGTGTCGATGATGAAGGAAGACCAATAGAGATCCAGGGTGTACAGAGAAAGGTGTCATTACACTTTATTTCCACTATGAATGTTAAGAGATGCTTGAGGCAAGGGTGTCGACTTTATGTAGTGGAAGCAGTGAATGAAAGGAAGGGACCCTCATTGGATCAGTATCCGGTATTGTCAGAATTTCAAGATGTTTTCCCGAATGAGTTACCAGGGTTACCTCCTGAGAGGGAGATTGATTTTACAATTGAGATAAAACATGGTGCAGAACCAATTTCCAAAACTCCGTATCAGATGACAGCGCCGGAACTTTGTGAATTGCAAATGCAGCTGAAAGAGTTACTGGACTTAGGGCTAATAAGGCCTAGTGTCTCGCCCTGGGGCGCACCGGTAATTTTTGTAAAGAAGAAGGATGGATCCTTACGACTGTGTATAGACTACAGGGACTTGAACCATGCTACAGCAAAAAATAGGTACCCGATGCCGCGAATATATGACCTCTTCGATCAGATGAAAGGGGAAGCGGTATTCTCAAAGATTGATTTGTGATTAGGGTATCATCAGTTAAGGATTAAGGAAGGTGATATCCCAAAAATGGCCTTTCAAACTTGGTTTGGACATTACGAGTTTGTTGTAGTACCTTTCGGATTGACCAATGCACCAACAGTATTCATGAGCCTCATGAACTGCATATTCCGGAAGTACTTAGACCGTTTTGTACAAGTCTTTTTAGACGACATCCTCATCTATTCCAAGAATGAAAGAGAACATGAGGAACACTTACGAATAGTTTTGTCCTGCCTTAGAGAGAACAAACTGTATGGGAAGCTGTCGAAGTGTTCCTTCTTCCAGAAAGAGACCCACTATTTAGGTCATATCATTTCCGGCGAAGGAATCTTTGTGGACCCAGAAAAGGTAAAGGCCATTATGGAGTGGCCAGTGCCGAAAAATGCACATGAGGTGAGAAGCTTCATGGGGCTAGTGGGTTATTACTGGAGATTTGTAGAAGGATTCTCAAAAATAGTGAAACCCATCACCACTTTGCAACGCAAGGGGGTCAGGTATGAATGGACAAAAGAATGTGATAGTGCATTCATTGAGCTTAAGAGGTTACTAACTAGTGCACCAATTCTACGAGTGTCAGATATGGAAAAGGATTTCACGGTCTGCACGGATTCCTCGAAGCAAGGGTTGGGGGTCGTGCTAATGCAGGATGGAGGAGTGATAGCTTATGCATCATGGAAGTTGAAGAAGCATGAAGAGTTATACGCGACTCATGATTTAGAGTTGGCAGCTGTAATGCTAGCTCTGAAACTTTGGAGGCACTATCTTGTTGGGCGAAACTTTGAGCTCAAAACAGACCATCAAAGTTTAAAACATCTCTTCACTCAAAGAGATTTGAATTCCAGGCAAAGGCGATGGAGTGAGTTTATGAGTGAGTACGATTTTGGTATATCGTACATCAAGGAAAAGGAAAATGTGGTCGCAGATGCCTTGAGTAGGAGACCACGTATCTTCTCCTTGGTAACCTTAAAGGTCAATCTGAGGGAACGTGTATTGACACAACTCCCTGGAGACAGTTGGTATTTACAGGTCACTTCAAACCTCCAGAGCGGGAGGCATTTAGTTCCAAAGTATGAAGGATATAGCCTGGAAATAGACGGATTGTTAAGATATCAAGGAAGGATGTACATCCTTGAGAATGGGGATATTCGAAGCATCATACTGAAGGAAGCCCATAGATCACTTTATTGTGCGCATCCAGGTGTGAAAAAGATGTACGCAGGTATGAAGAAGCTCTTATTTTGGGTAGGAATGAAATGCGATGTAGTCCATTTCGTCACCAAATGCCTAGAGTGTCAGCAGGTGAAAGCTAACCACCATCTCCCAGCAGGCCTCCTACAACCACATGATGTTCCTTTGTCCAAATGGGAAGTCATCTCTATGGATTTTTTTGTGGGGTTGCTGCTCACATCCCATAGACACAATTCCATTCTTGTGATAGTGGATAAGTTAACCAAGAGTGCTCATTTCATTCCGGTTAGAGACACTTACGATGTCACTGATGTGGCACGTGTGTTTGTAAGCGAAGTTATCCATTTTCACGGGATACCTAAAAAGATGATTTCAAATAGGGACTCCAGATTCACTTCTAGGTTTTGGACGAGTTTACAGTCAGCGTTGGGGACTCAGTTGAACTTAAGCATAGCTTATCATCTTGAAATAGATGGGCAGACTGAGAGAGTAAATCAAGTCATGGAAGACATGCTTAGGATGTATGTAATGGATAATCAAACCCAGTGGGAGAA
>ML795278.1:735575-771705 GCA_009831015.1 Picea engelmannii
TGCCAAGGAAAGTGCTCTGATACCACTTGCAAGATACCAGATATATAAAATATGCAGAATAGAAATAAAATGCTAGAAATGGCAGAATAACAGTAAAATATCCAGCATAATCTTCACAATACACAGAAATGATATACGAAATAACAATAGAAATAGCACTTTGATTCATAAAGAAATGTTCACAGGCCTCTTCGAGGGGGCAACCTCCAGTTGAGTAGTGTTCTGTTACAATAATCTCCAAGCTAGGGTTCTCATACCCTCGACCCTTATTTATACTAAATATGTCTATTAAGAGAAGCATCTAGAGGAATATCCTTCTAGAAGTGGAAGCTTCTATTAGGTCTTCTTACATCCTCCTTATTCTATTTTATTGAAAGGCCTTATTAATATTGACCTTTATTACATCTGAATACATTGATCTACCTATGTGTGGGTTAGGAACTTAACACTTTGCAAGGACAAACGTCGCTAATAAGGTACATATCTTTCTCCTTCTCTTTCATTTATTAACTTGGTTAGATATAAAAGGAAGTCAATGTCCATGTTAATCACTTTTCTATCTTGGACTTAGGAGTCTAGAGACCAAGAGGGAATCCACTTGTTTGCAGGGGAATTCACCTACAACAGAAATTGGCAAATCCACTGGGGAGGAACTCTCATTTTTGTTTCCATTCCCAGATATTGTTTTGGCCCTTTTCCCACTGATTTGATCTTCTCCACATTTTCTTTTTATTCTTAGATTTTGTTTGCCTCTTTATGTCATTAGGATCACCCTGATTGACTGAATTTCCTTGATGTTTTGAGTTTCTAGACATTTTTCTGATATTTTGGAGCAGAGCGCTCCCCCCTGTTGTTGTCAGAGTGCTAACACTCCACTTTATCCTTACACATAGTGTTGGAATTCTATGGTTCCCCTTACATCGGAGCGCTACCATAGTTTTGTGAGAAATTCTCCAGAATTTTCATCTTCTGAAGCTATTTCTTGGTTTTCGCATATGATCAAGGTCTCATACTCTCATTCCATCTTGGTATTGGATTTCAAACACCTTATTTTTGAGAATTCATCCTATTTTTTTTGGATTTTTTGACATTTGTCCTTACTTTGCAATAACTCTTTGTCCTTCACGATTTGGAGTCAATTTCTCATTTTCTTCTCGTTTATCTGAGTGAGTGAAAACTTTGTAAGGAGTTTCAAAGGTCCTTTGTAATTTTCTTTCTGATCTTTGAGTCATCTTGTCCAAGATCTTTCTCCTTCCTTTTGAGTTTTTTTCTTTCTGTTTCTTGTTTGATCATAACAAGGGTGTCTTTTGGTTTATGTGAAGTTTGATTCCAGATTGCTTAAATCTCACAACTCTTGAAGTCCAATTAGCATAGGAAGCTTTACATCTACTGATTATCAGTCACATATAAACATTTTAGCATTGGATTGGATTCCTTATTGAGGACTATTGCATGAGGCCATTTCATCGTAGTGTTTGACAGTGAAAGGAAAATCCTTCTCCTTCCCTTAATTAGACATTCACTGAAAGAAAAGATTGCTTATCATTTCTTATGCATGTTTTGGGAACTAAGTCACAATATCATCAGTTTTCACTCTAATACACCTCTGAGTAAACAATAGCCACTAAAATCAATGCTTAACTAAAATTTATCAGAATTTTTACATCTTTGTTAGCAAACCTACATTAGTTTAAGGTGTAGGGCCTTGGAATAGGTTGAAAGGATAACTTTCCAAAGCTATCAAACAAAATTAACATCTTGCAACAGGGAGAGAAAATCCAATTGTCGTATAGGATTTCTGGGATCCCCCTCTCACACAGGGGTTACGCACAAGGTCGCATTCATGAGAAATATATAGATTATCCCTCCATGGTTCAACTGTTTGTAGTCATCAGATCATATATTGGGGGTCACTTGAGGGTATATCGACGATTATGTGTGGGAGCCTCTCGAGTTGATTTTGAACTTGTTATCTTGCCCATACGTTCAAACTGGACTGTCGAATGTACCCACCCAGGGGATAACTGCGAGTTGGTGACCTTAGTAGCCATAATCCTTAGGGTCTCACAGAAGGTGACAGTGAAGGGAAGTCTCACTATACCTGGAACAGACGTTGGTCAAACTCACTCGGGCTCCTTGGAGGGTAAATCCACAATTACTGTATGGAAGATTGCACAAAGGTGTAAGTCTGTTAAGTAGGTTGCCAATGTAACTGATCCACCCACTCTATCCCCTCCTCTTCCTATTTTTATCTCACAATGTTGGATTTCATCACCAACTAGTGGTTTCATTGTGGGAAGGTTTTTTTTCATTGTTTGCTTCTCAGATTCATAACGTGTGTTGGTTGTGTTACCTAGTGGACCTTAGGTTGAGTCAGTGTTAATGGAATCAAATCCTGAGAGTACCAATGGAGGAACCCCTTCTCCTGTGGAAGCTTATACATTTCCTTCTTTTGGAAACTTTGGTCCTCCGTACATTACCACACTAAGTCTTCCGTGACTCACCATCAGATTACCGGTTTGGTTGTTCCCCACTCTGGTGGTCTCGAATCCTCCCAATGTTTCAACTGCACCTAATACTTTATATGTTAGTACACCACCCACACATCAAAATCATGTTGAATTTTCTCCTTCTTCGCCCATTAAGTCTCCTTCCCTTTCTCCTTCTTCGCCTAGTGAGATCTCTAAAGAAAATAGCCAGGTTGATCAGAAGAAGAAGAAACAGGAAGAGAAGAAGAATAAGAGCCAAAAAAGGAACAAAGTTCCAACAACATTAGATGTTGAATCCCAACAACTAGCTATTGTTAATAGTACTGGGAGTGTTGATGAGGTCAACAAGATTTAAATGAAGAATCCGAAATCCAAATTCCCTTGCAGTCTTTGTAAGGGTGACCACTTAATGAGGGATTTCCTTGGTATTCCCAAGGTCTTAGAAATGTGGTCCCCTGTGTCATCAACCTCTGCTAGACATGTTGGTCATGCCCCATCAACTAGTGATGTTTAGGTTGGTAAGAAGAAGACAACTGTCAAATTCCCTTGTATGTTATGCAAAGGTGATCATTATTCTCACCTTTGTCCTTGCATGGACGAGGCTTCTTCTCTTTTGGAAAAACTTCAACTTCCAAAAGGTTATCATAAGATTTCCCCCAACCAATCATTAGTTGATGGACTGGTCAATCCGGTTCCATCCTTGGTCAATCCGATTTATCAGATGATCAATCTAGTTTCCTCCTCGATTGAATCACAAACCCAAGTAGTTGATCTAGTTTCGTCATCGATCATCCCTACTCTTCATCAAAAGTGTGTAACCCAAGTAGTTGATCCATTTTCATTCTTGGTCGACCCCACTCTCCCATTATAGAGTGACACCAAAGTGGTCGATCCATTTCCACCCGTCGACCCCATTCTCCCCTTGGAGAATAAAACCCAAGTGGTTGATCTGGTTCTGTCATCAGTCAATCCCACTCCTCTTTTGAAGAGTGACAAAGTGGTTGATCTAGTAACTTCCTCAGTCATTCCCACCCTTCATCTGAAGAGTTCCAAAGTGGTTGCTCCGGTTACATCATTGGTCAATCCCACTCGTCCTCTGAAGAGTGCCAGTGTGGTCAATCAAATCCCATCATCAATCGATCCTACTCTCCCTCTAGAGAGTAAACTCGATACTACCCACGTTTTTCTTGTTTATATAGAATCTACTGTGCTGGGGGGCATTCCTCTTTCTCTCGTGAAACCCCCTCCAAGAAATGAGGCCATCCTTTTTGATTGGGGTGCACTAACTAGACCTTGTCTTCCTTCTCACATTCCTTTCCAGATTACAGTACAGGTTTGTGGTCGAGACGTTCCTCAAACGCTGATAGATGAAGGTGCATCCATTATTATTTTGTCCTCTATTGCTTGGCATGATTTGGGTTGTCCTCAGCTTGCGTCGATCACACAAAATCTATTATCTTTTAACAGAAGAACTAGTCAACCTTTAGGGAGCCTTCCTCAGTTTCCCATAACTTTGGGAGGGAAAACTGTCTTTATTGATGTCATGGTAGTCTGAGACCCATTGTATTTTTCTTTACTCCTTGGGAGAGATTATGTCTATGTCATGAAATTTATTGTGTCCTCTCTTTTTCGTGTGATATCTTTCCCTCACGATGGAAGAATTGTGACTATTAATCAACTTTTCTTCATCGGTCCTGACTAGATTACTTCCCTGAATGGTTCTTATATGACGACAGTATCATCCCCGCCGCATGTCAATTATGTGGAGTTATTTCCCATGACTTCAAATTCAGACAATTGGGATCCGGTAGTTGACATGGTGATCTCTTTGGTAAGGTTATTGGAGCCTAATCTCCTTACCCCTGACAAGACCCTCGACATGTGTTCTTTCTAGAGTGATTTTCTTCCATCTAGTGAAGATCTCTTGGAAGCCATGACCGAGTTTTATCCCTTGACATGGTGTCCTTCCAGAGCGTTCTTCTCTTTGAAGCCATGATTAAGGAGAGTCAATGAGCATAGTTTTTCTCTCTATGGAAATCTCATTAAAAAATGAAACAAAGGTCAAGAGCATAGTTTCTCTTCGCTGTCGCAAGCTCTTTAAAAAATGAAACATAAAATTTGAGCATAGTTTTCCTCTCTGTAGCAAGCTCGTTAAAAAATGAAACAACAATCTAGGGAGTGAACTTGGAGCCCTGAGCATAGTTCTTTTTCTATGTAAAGCTCGTTAAAAAATGAAACATTCACCTCTCTTGAACCTTCTTTTCATCCACTCTTATCCTTTTTCTCCATCTAGTAGAGAAATTGGTGACAACCTCAAAGTCGGTGAATGAATTGAAGCTTGGAGGGCATGTCTCTAGCCTTTGATGATCATTCTAGAGTTAAGCCACTAGATTTTAAGCTAGGGACATACCGAGCTTAGTCTTTGTTCTTTCTCGTGCTCGTAAATACATGAGAATGCAACTGGGTAAAATTTATATCACTTTTTCGAAATTGCATGTGTATATGAAAAAGGAACCCCTTGGAGTCATCTTTGAGCTCTTTTCAGTCTCTCTAAACATGAAAATATTGTCGAGTGATCTTTCTTATTTTCCCACTCGTTAAAAGGTTTGAAAGGGCGTCTTTTCAGTGATAATTTATCTCTTTTTCGGCCTCGTGAGACCAACATTATGAAAATGGACAACATTGGAGTCGTCTTTAAGTTGTTTTAAGACTCTCTAAATATGAAAAACCACCGCGTTTACCTTATATGGACTCGTTAAATGATCATACATTGAAGGGCCCATATGGTACTGAACCCTTACTTCTTCCAAATCGTTAAATAAAGGAAAAGGAACTTACTTAAGGTGAGTCATATCGAGCATGTGTAACCCTCCTGGAGCTCGTTAAATTAAAAAGAGGTACTCATCTATCTGGATGGGGGGAAAATTGAAAGAAGCAATCCAAGAAGTTTTTGAGAACACTACCAGTAACTCTTACGGTCTCCCTTGAACACGACACTTTGTCTTTGCACTCATTTTAATCCATTAAAAATTTGCACTGAGCCAATCCTCTGAGTTTATTTTACTCCTTTGGGTCACTTGACAAAATTCACAGCATCCACTCCATCATCAATATTTGGTCCATGTCATGTTTCTGCTGTCGTGCCTTAGTGTTCAAGGGAAGTATCTGCCTCGAGAGTCATCCATCACAAATATCTTGTTTCAATACCTGTGTTAGTCCATGTTCATTAAATCTACCAATTACATCTCTGTGTCAGTTTCATGTCGTTGATGAGGGATACATCAAGGCCCTCCTTCGACGAGTCTATTCCTGTTGACTTCAACACATTATCTGGGAACTAGACTTAGAAACTAGTTAGTACCTTGGGAGCTACATGACTCAATGGCAGGCCTCCTCATTTCCAACAGTGGTTTTACATCATTGAAATCTAATCAGATGATTCCACTGATGTTCGAATTCATCTCATTTATTCACATTCATCGGAATGTACTAGAGCACCTTGGGAATCATTGATATCAATGGTGATTTCCCTCACGCTTGTTAACAATTTATATCATTGATCGGTAATCAAGTGGTTTCTACCATGTTCGACATCAAGACATCTATTCACATGGTTAGATTCTTACTGCATCAGGATCGGTAAGAAGACCCCGGGTTGAGTTTTCACTCTTATGTATACTTTGCCTAAGTTGCGAAGGAGTTCTTTTGAACTATGACACATATATTGTTACATAGATCCACTTTGTATTGGTTGTGGCTATATCTTTTCATCTCATATATCCACTGTGTATACTTCGTGGTTATGATCAATTCAAATCATAGGAGTATAGACCCACATTGTATCTTCAGTGGCTATACCTTTTTGTCAATATAATTATGGATTCGCAGTGTATTTTATGGCGGCCATACCTAAAAAGTCTTTATCACTCAAGCATAGGTATGCATGCCTTGGGTTTGAAACATGTCATAATATTTGTTTGATGGTTGTCTGTAGCTTTTTTCTAGTTTCTCTACATCCATACCCTTGCATGAAAAAGTCTACAAAGAACCTTAGTCATCATCGTCTTCTAACTTTGTACTTTGGGGGGCAATCTGTTACACCTCAAAATTACTCACTTCAATAGTGTTGCAAGTGTCATCATTACAAGTGTTGTAAGTGTCGCATCTTATCTGCAAGTGTCGCATCTTGACTATAAGTGTTGCAAGTGTCACAAACATCATACTGCCATATTCTTATGTCGCACCTCTAACGACATCACAAATACACTTAATACACCTCAAAGGCTAGTTTGGAAGAAGAGAAATCAATTGACAGAGAGTACAAACCTTTTTCCATTGAAAGAACCACTAAAACAATGAATTTTGGAGAGGAGCACTCTCCTACCCACTGTCAGGGAGTGTTGGCGCTCCCTGAGCCTCTTTGGGGGAGTGTTTGAGTGAGCTATGCACCCTTTTGGGGGAGCACTACCCCTTTTCTTAGCAAATTTAGGGTTTGTTGAGGCAAATCAAGGAAGAATCCCTCAATTCCTGAAGGTGGTTGGATTCGAATAGATGGTCAAGGCATGATCTTAGGGAAGATCCTCAACTAAAGGATAGGAATCCTCAACTTATCCCAAAGATCTCTCAAGTGGTTGGATGATGTAGACCCTGAACCCTCTATCGCCCTCGGGTCAAGGTCCACTACAGGATCGTTTGATTTCCTCTTGAGCCAAAATGGCTCTTTCGATTCCCTGCTGGAATCTTTGTTTATCAATCCACAGGTCCTTTTGGAAGCTCCCTTGCGTGAACATCACTAGGTGCGAGCTCCACTTATTTGTGTGACCACAACGCTATGACCAAGGCCTAACCTAGAAGGCACTTGTCACAACTCACCACTCACGAGTTTGTGAGTCGAAACTCCCGACTCTTCCTTCCCAATATCGCGATACCCAAAATGCCAATATAGGTATGGCTCCTTCCCCTGTCAGTGCCCTCCATGCATGACCACTGGCTAGGCTTAACACTAGCACCTCTCGCTACTCACCACTAAGCGAGTTTCAACGTTGAGCTCCCATGCTCTTATCTCATGAATTCCCGAGATGTGAGAAGTCAATGGAGTGTTGAATCCTTTTGCTAGGCGACGCGTGTCCACCTATCTATCACACAGGCCCACCTTTTGGTTCTACTACGTGTCCCTCATGCCCATCTTTCGCACTTCATGACTTCGCTTCTCGAAGTGTTGCCTCCTTTATATGTCGACACCCGAAGTGTCGAGATCCCGAACTCCTCGTTACTCCTTATCGCAACTCGCAACTTAGGTATTTTCGGGAAAAAAAGTCTCGACTTCTTATCCTCCGATATGTCGAAATATCGAATTCTAACACATTTCTTAGTGTTGGCCCACAACGAAACTTCCTACCTTTTAAAAATTTTAGACTTCGCGACTTCGCGAGTCTTGATGCTAAAATTTTGGTTCGTCAATCCACAAAATCCTGAAATGGTCAACAAAGGTTTGACCTCCATGTCGACAAGTACGCCAACTGTCCACTCTCCACTGTCCACGATCTTTAAATCTTTTTGCCCCTTCGAGACTTTGCACTTCATGATTTCACAAATATCGTTGCAAGGCTTTCGGTTCTTCAACTCGCGAAACCCCGAAATGAGATTACGTGAATGATCCAATGGCCCTTGTTGGCTCAGATCCTATGGCTCTTTTTCTTCCTAGATTTACATTTTATAAAAGACTTGTGGTAACTCTCCTTGCTCCTCTGCAATATTTGACATCTCTCGGGACTTTGCGAATTCTCCACAGAGAATTTCGACTGTCCAATGCCTCATTGAAAACTCCTATGAAATGAACAAGGTATTCCTTCATGAAACTTTTCCACCTGCAAAACAACTTCTCTACACCTCCTTTCAACACTTCAAGGCACTAACTCTTTTGATCTTTTACCACAAACTCGAGTCTTCAAAAAAAGACTCCTTCACGCATTCCTTGTTGCAAACCTTCAAATACTTCTAAGTATTTGAATTCTTAGACTCTGTGCACTCTCTTTTCAACAACAGTCCTTCAACAACTCCCTTAGGTTGCAAGCTCTGAGACTCTACTTGGCCAATGCACACTTTTCACGGCTCCTGTGCTTAACTTGCACTTCTGTGAGAATGAGAACAATGTTACCCCTCCTGAGCTTTCAAAGATGAACTCTGATTTCTGTCAATGCACACCTTGTGGACAATTTCGCTGCACTCCTTGCAAGAAAACTCTTGCTCAAACAAAGAAACATTTGAAACTCATTCCTTACTCTCTCAGAATTTGAATTCTTAACACGAAATCATGCATACATGGCATAAAATCAAATATGTAATAGAAAGAGTAAAACAATCATGAGCATAACATTCAATCATTCATACATAGAAAGTATTTGAACACCATGAGTCTGAATCAAAGCTTCATATATTAATCTCAGAACTTTTGTACATGGGTTCTTCTACACAACTCTCTACTTCTACTCTCCTGTGATTTATTCGATTGATAATGTTACAATGATACAATATGAGGGTGTCTATAGTTGGTTTTCCCTCTGCTCCTAAAACTGTCTAATGTATGAATTTAATTCTACCTACTTACATTAACTGCACATAAATGCCTCTACCTACTACAGATGAGAGCAAATCACTCATGATCTGTTTACAATATCTAAGTGCCCCTTCACTTAATTATTACATTTAATATCCACACATTTACTTCAAAACATTTCAAAACACTTTTGTAACGTGCTGAAATGTGTTGGCGCTTGTCCCAACTGTCTTTTGCCTCCGTATGTGCTTGCTACCCGCGATGCTCCTGCATCATACTCCCTCGCTTGAAAATATTCATGGGATCCTTTCCATGAGCTCTCACACAGTCTTTCCATGCTTCTATATTTTGGATTCATTTTCCCAGCTGGCATCTTCAACTGGATGTCCCTTCCATTTGACCAAGTATTCAAAATATTCCTTTCTCCTAGTCCTCTTACTAACTCTTTTGTCCAATATGCTTTCCATATATGGATTTTTTGCAACTGGCATCTGTTTTGTCCACTAAACCTATGGTTTTTCATCACCTATTCCTTCTTCCTCAACTTTGTAAGGGTACAAATCTGAGACGTTGAATATCGGAGAAATTACAATCCCATCAGGTAATTCAATCTCATAATCATTTGTCCCAAATTTCTTCAAGACCTTACATGGTCCAATTTTATTCATTTTTAGTTTATTGTATGTTCCTCTCAAGAACCTTTCCTTTCTCAAGTGTGCAAGAATCAAATCACCAACTTTGAACTGAAGTTGTCGCATGTGTTGATCTTCTCTGTGCTTATACTCCTGGCTCTAGTTCTGCAACTGCTCCTTCACCTGGCTATGAATTTCCTTCATTGTTTCAGCAAAATATTATGCACTAGCACTTCTTATCTCATCCTATTCTGAATCCCTCAGTTCAAAAATTCCTCTAGGCTATGTCCCATAAATAATTTGGAACGGACTCTGCCCCGTGCTCCTGTTAAGCAAATCATTATAAGAAAATTCCGCCTGTGGTAGAATGTTGTCCCACTGACTGTGATGTTTAGTCACCAAACTCCTCAACAAGTCTCCTAAGATCCTATTCATAGCTTCTATATGTCCATCCATCTGAGGATGATAAGAATAAATGAACGACAATTTTGTTCCCATCTTTTTCCATAAGGTTCTCCAGAAGTGTCCCACGAACTTGGTGTCTTGATCTGAGATGATTCTCCTTGGTAAGTCGTGAAGTTGAACGACTTCTTTGAAAAACAGGTTCATAATGTGAGTTGTGTCATTGGTTTTCTAACATGGTATGAAGTGTTCCATATTAGAAAATCTATCCACCACTACAAAGATCGAGTCAAACCCTCTTTGGGTTCTCGGCAGCCCCAATATGAATTCCATGCTTAACGCATCCCACAGCCTCTTAGGTATGGGTAACAGTTGATAAAAGCCTACATTCTGCCTCTTCCCTTTTGAATGCTGACAAATTCTACATCTGTCCATGAATCTTTTGACATATGCTCTCATTACTAGCCAAAAATATGACTCATTTAGCTTTGAGAACGTCTTGTCGTGACCAAAATGCCCAGCCAATCCTCCACTATGTTTCTCCTTCAACATATTCTCCCTCATGGAGCCCTTCAGAATACATAATTGATTCCCCCTGAATAGCAATCCATCCTGGATCATGTATTCGGCCCATTGGCTTCTGTCCCTGAGAATTGGATTCTCAATCGCCTCATACACTTCTTTAAAATCTGGATCATCTATGTACATGTTCTTGAGATCATCAAAACCCAGTCTTTTGACTCTGAACTCCTGCAATAGAAAACATTTCCTACTCAAAGCATCAACAACCTTGTTAGCAGTTCTATAAATATGCTTAATTACAAAAGTAAAGTTCTGCATGTATTCAACCCATTTTACATGTCTTTGATTCAAATTCTCCTATTGAGTCGCAAATTGCAAAGCATGATTGTCACTGTATAAAACAAACTCCTTAGGAATCAAATAGTGTCTCCATTTCTTCAATGCCTGAATAATTGCATAGAAATCCTTGTCATACGTGGAGTATTTTATTTTGGCTTCGTTCAGCTTCTCGCTAAAGTATTCTATTGGCCTATCTTCTTGGCTCAAGACTGCCCCTATTGCAAATCCACTTGCATCACATTTTACTTAAAATGTTTTTTTTAAATCCAGCAACACCAAAATTGGTTGTTCTGTGATTTTCCTTTTCAACAAATTGAAGCTTTTCTCTGCTTCTTCTGTCTAATAAAAAGACTTATGTCTTTTCTTCACTGTGTCCATCATCAGTGCACTAATTCCACTAAAATTCCTGATGAACTTCCTATAGAAACTAGCCAATCCATGAAAACTTTGAACTTCAAAGATATTATTTGGCGATGGCCAATTCTTAATCACCTCCACTTTATCTAGATCCATCCTCAACTTATCTGCAGAAATAAAAAAACCCCAAATAAATGAGCTATGTCTTCATGAATGAGGATTTCTTCATATTTATCAGCAACTTCTCTTGTTGTAGCCTCCGCATCACTATAGCCAAATGTTTCATATGCTCTACCTCTGTTTTACTGAAAATCAGTATGTCATCAAGGTATACTATGACAAATTTTTTGATGAACTCCTTCAGGAATTCATTCATCAACCTCATGAAAGTGCTCGACCCATTTGTTAGACCAAACAACATGACAAGCCATTCATACAACCCTTCATTGGTTTTGAATGTTGTCTTCCATTTGTCTCCTTCTCTCATAAGAATTTGGTGATAACCACTTTTCAAATCATATTTTGAAAACAAATTGGCCCCACTTAAGCAATCCATAAAATTATCCATTCTTGGAAATGGGAATCTATACCTGATGGTTATCTTGTTGATTTCCCTTGAGTCAGTACACATCCTGCAGCCTTGGTCTTTCTTTGGACTGAGCACTGTCGGAACAACACATGGACTCAAGCTTTCTCTAATCAACCCTTTGTCCATTAAATCCTGGACCTATCTTTTGACCTCTTCATTCTCTTGAGGCGTCAATATGTACGCTTCCTTGTTTGGTAAACTATCTCCAGGTATAAGATCAATATGATGACTTATACTTCTAATAGGTGGAAACAAACGAGGTAGTTCGTCCACTACTATATCAGCAAATTCCTCGAGTAGCTGCTAGATTTCCTTTGGTAGATCATCCACTCTTGTGCTGGTCAAAACAATTTTAGGCTTCTTGACCACAATGAATTGCAGTTCCACCTTCTTCTTAACCTCTTTAAGAAGTTCTTTCCCACTCATGAGAAGTACAACGTTTCTTACTTCAGGTTTTACTCCCTGGTCCTTAATCGGCAATAGCATGTGAGTTATCCCATTCTTCTCTAGGGTGTATGTGTTCTTCCTCCCATCATGAATCACATTCCTGTCATATTGCCATGGTATACTCAGCAATAGATGACAAACATCCATGGGAATGACATCACACAATATCTTATCATTATATCCTCCTATCTTAAATTCAACTAAACATTGTTTAGTGACATTTACCTGATGTCCTTTTTGTAGCCATGAAACTCTGTATGGACTTGGATGTTCAGTAGTCTCCAACTCCAACTTTTCTAGCATCTCCATAGAAATGAGATTATCGGTACTACCACTGTCCACGATGACCTTGCATACCTTGTCTTTGTTCTTGCAAGAAGTCCGAAAAAGTCTATTCCTCTGGACTAGATTCTCTACCTCCTTTTATGGTTTCAAGAGAACTTTTTTCATCATCAGTGAGCTTCCACCTTCAACATCCTCTGCCTCAACATTCTATCTTTGTGCTTCGGCAATGTGAGTCTCACCACCTTCCTTCTTCTTATCTGGACATCCATAAGATTTGTGTCCATTCTTTCCGCATGTGAAGCATTTTATCACTCCACCTCTGCCTCTTCCTCTAGTGCGAGGAAAAGTGTTGTTATCAACATACTATCCTCTTTGTTCAGTATACTTCCCTCGCTGTGAGCTTCCACCTCTCTCAGTTTGAGGTTGAGGTTTCTTCCACTCTTCCTTAGGCTTCTGACTCCTATCTTGGACAATTGTTTTTCCTCTGGGCTGACTTCTGCCTCGGCTTGTTTGGATTTTCTTTCGACTCAGCTTCTCTTCAACCTTTAGAGCCATGTGATAAGCATCTTCCACTGTTCGAATGGTCATCATGCTCATCTCATCCTGAATGTCATATCTTAGACCATTCATATACTTGGAAACTTTTTCATCATCTCTTTCCCAATGACCTGCCCTGATGTTCCGCCTGTAGAACTCTTCAGTGTACTCCTTTACTGACATCAACTTCTGTCTCAAATTCTGCATCTTTCGAAATAGAGTAATTTGGTAATCCATGGGAATAAATTTTTCCTTCATCTTCACGATCATCCTATCCCAACTCTTGATTTTATGCTTTCCTTTGCAGCATCTGTCAGCCTGTAGCTTATCCCACCATAATGTTGCATGTCCTTTCAATCTTGTGACAGTATGTTTGACCTTTTTGTCCTCATCGACATCTTCATATTCAAAATATGTGTCCAGAGCTCTAATCCAGTCTAGAAGCTCTTCAACATCTAGGCTTCCTTCATATACTGGAATATCCATTTTTTCCCTAGCACTCATTCTTGCAACAACCCTAATCATGCATTCATTTACTGCATCTTCTGTTGTAACTTCTTCTCCTTCATGTCTAGATTCATCTTCACTTTCAAATTCACTGACATATCTAACACCAGCTTTGCATCTTTGTTTTATTTCCACGTCCACGAGTCTAGCACATATGCCATGCATCTCTCTTTCCATGGCTGGATTTTGTACCTGCCTACCCCTATCTTCTGGCATTTCCCTCTCCTCTAGCAGATCGGATGTTTGTCTGTCTCTTCTTCTCGGTGGCATGGTGAATCTTTCTTTTCCCACTTTCCCTATCTGAAGTATACAAACAGAGTCAAGCTCTAATACCACTTGATGTAGAACCCCAACACTCTATCGCCCTCGGGTCAAGGTCCTCTACAGGATTGTTTGATTTCCCCTTGAGTCGAAATGGCTCTTTCGATTCCCTGCTGGAATCTTCCTTTATCAATCCATGGGTCCTTTTGGAATATCCCTTGCGTGAACACCACTAGGTGCGAGCTCCACTTCTCCATGCGACCACAACACTTTGACCAAGGCCTAACCCAAAAGACACTTGTCACAACTCACCACTCACGAGTTCGTGAGTCGAAACTCCTGACTCTTCCTTCCCAATCTCGTGATACCCAAAATGTCGATACGGGTATGGCTCCTTCCCTTGTCAGTGCCCTCTGCACGTGACCACAAGCTAGGCTTAACACTAGCATCTCTCACTACTCACCACTTAGCGAGTTTCAATGTCGAGCTCCCATGCTCTTATCTCACAAATTCCCGAGATGCGAGAAGTCAACGGAGTGTTGACTCCTTTTGCTAGGCAACACGTGTCCACCTATCTATCACATGGGCCCACCTTGTGGTTCTACTACATGTCCCTCGTTCCCAGCTTTGGCACTTTGCGACTTCGCTTCCCGAAGCACTGCCTCCTTTATATCCTGACACCCAAAGTGTCGAGATCTCGAACTCCTCGTTACTCCTTATCGCAACTCGCGACTTTGAGATTTTCAGGACAAAAGTCTTGACTTCTTATCCTCCAATATGTCGAAATGATGAATTTTGACATGTTTCCTAGTGCTGGCCCACAACGAAACTTCTTGCCTTTTCAAAATTTCAGACTTCGCGACTTCGTGAGTCCTGATGCTAAACTTTCGGTTCTTCAACCCACGAAACCTCGAAATGGTCAACAAAGGTTTGACCTATATGTTGACAAGTATGCCACATGTCCACTCTCCACTGTCCACGATCTTTAAATATTTTCACCCCTTCGGGACTTCTCACTTCATGATTTTGCGAATCTCGTTGCAAGGATTTTGGTTCTTCAACTCGCGAAACCCCGAAATGAGATTACGTGAATGATCCAATGACCCCTGTTGGATCATATCCTATGACTCTTTTTATTCTAAGCTTTACATTTTAGAAATCACTTGCCGTAACTCTCCTTTCTCCTTTGCAAGATCTGACGGATCTAGGGACTTCGCGAATTCTCCATGGAGAATTCTGACCATCCAATGCCTCCTTGACAACTCCTACGAAATGAACAAGGTATTCCTTCATGGAACTTGTCCACCTACAAAAAAACTTTGCTATGCCTCCTTTCAACACTTCAAGGCACTAACTCTTCTGAGCTTTTAGCACAAACTCGAGTCTTCAAAAAAAGACTCCTGCATTCATTCCTTGCGGCAACCCTTTAAATATTTCTAAGTATTTGAATTCTTAAACTCTGCTCACTCTCTTTGCAACAACAATCCTTCAACAACTCCCTCAGGTTGCAATATCTGAGACTCTACTCGGCCAGCACACACTTTGGATGACTCATGTGATTAACTTGCACTTCTACAAGATTGATAACAATGTTATCCCTCCTAAGATTTCAGAGACGAACTCTGATTTCTGTCAATGCACACCTTGCAGACAATTTTGTTGCACTCCTTGCAGGAAAACTCTTGCTCAGACAGAGAAACAATTGAAACTCATTCCTTACTCTCTCAGACTTTGAATGCTTAACACAAAATCATACATACATGGCATAAAAGAAAATATGTAATAGAAAGAGTAAAACAATCGTGAGAATAACATTCAATCATGCATACACATAAAGTATTTGAACACCATGAGTCTGAATCAAAGCTTCGTATATTAATCTCAGAACTTTTGTACATGGGTTCTTCTACACAACTCTCTGCTTCTGCTCTCCTATGCTCTCTTCGATTGATAATGTTACAATGATACAATATGAGGGTGTTTATAGTTGGTTTTCCCTCCACTCCTAAAACTGTCTAATCTATGAATTTAATTCTACTTACTTACATTAACTGCACATAAATGCCTCTACCTACTACAGATGAGAGAGAATCGCTCATGTTCTATTTACAATATCTAAGTGCCCCTTCACTTAATTATTACATTTAATATTCACACATTTACTTCAAAACATTTCAAAACACTTTTGCAACGTGCTGAAATGTGTTGGAGCTTGTCCCATTTGTCTTCCGCCTCCGTACGTGCTTGCTACCCGCGATGCTCCTGCATCATTGGACCTCTCCAAGGTTATATAAGGAGGCCTTCTCATGGTGAAAGGTACAATAGAGACTAGAGATTGATACCAATCTTATGATCCTATAAGTAGTATTGACACACAATGGGGGTTGAGAATTACATCAAACTTATGATCTTATGAGTGACATGTCATCAAAGCAATCAGTGGAGATTATTTGAGGAAAGGGGTTGGACAAGGAGAACTGGAAGAAGATGATGCACCTTCATTCAAAGGATTGTAAGTACTTTTACTTGTTCTCATTACTAATCAATGCTTGGCTTGTTTCTTTCAAACTTATGTTTGTTCCATATAAGTTTGTCTACAGTAGATGGATCCATGTTTGAGATAATCTCAGTAGAGTAGGAAGTCTTTTGTACCTTTGTTTGTTTTACAGGACCTATCAGGGAGCTCAAGATCGAAGCTCAACCAGGACTTTTCAAGGAAAAACGTCACTAATAAGGTACATATATTTCTCATTCTCTTTCATTGATTAGCTTGATTAGATCTAAAAGGAAGTCAATGTCCATGTTAAGCACTTTTTTGTCTTGGCCTTAGGAGTCTAGAGACCAAGAGGGAATCCACTTGTCCATAGGGGGATTCACCTTCAATAGTAGATGCGGGCTATAGTGGGTCAGCTAGCGTACACACATGTGCAGTAGTGGAGTAGGGCACGTATGCCTTCAAAAAGAGTGTTTTTTAAGAAGTTGTTCAGTAGTGGCTTGGCAAAGAAGGAAAATGATATTTCCTGATGCCAGGTAAGCATGTCTGGTGAAATTTAGGTTATAAAAATAGGGGAATCTATAAAAAAAACTTGAAACCCGAGCACATGGACCTGTTGAGCACTCAGCACACCCAAAAAGGTCTATGTCAAATTTTACTTTTTGGGTACCACTTGATCTTTTTGCATTGTCTATTTTGTCTTCATTGTGAAAAATGTTGCCTTTGATTACCATATTGACTCTCATTAAGTCTTTAAAAGTTTTCTTGAATATATGAAAACTCATGAATTAAAATAAAAAAGACATAACTCTTAAATAAGGAATCAATATCCAAAACACTCTCCCTGACATGCTCAAAGATTCAGCATCGAAAGGAATTAAAGGATGAAAGAAAACAACTTGAAAAATTGCAGTTGTCGAGCACCTATTTTCATTGTCATCGACAAAGGGATCTTTTCCTTTCGCGATGAACATCTGGACCATTCTAAAGGTTTTCCCTGATCATCGGCTTTCGAAATGTATTCAACATTAGGAGTTTTGAGGACACTAACACAAAGGAAACTACACAATAGGTTTATCCCCAAACGTTGATCCCCGATACCTTTTTGACATAGACAATCCAGGGTTTAGCTTAGAACGCATAAATTGAATAATGTCTCAAGCCCAACCAATACTCGCAAGCTAAGTCACTGGTCTTCAGTGCCATGTCAGCACCGTACAATGAAATCGATTGGCGTCAGAGGTTTCTTGAAAAAGGGTATCAATGAAAAATACAAAGTAACTCGGAGCACCACTGAGCATAAATTCGGGGATAACTTTCAAGAAATATGCTCTGTCTGAATGGCGCAAATAAGATGTGTTGTGCAACGAATCCCAGGATAAAAAAATATGTTCTAAATTAGACAAAAAAATATGGACAAAGAACACAAGAGATACATATGCAAAGAAAAGAAATAAAGCATCCAACCGCTACAACCAGAATCCTTTCATCAAAGTTTCAAGACTTTATATTATATTTCCATCGATCTCAGATTACATACAAAATACATTGTCTACACCTTTTGTCCAAACAACCCGATTTACATTAAGAACATGAAAATTTTCAAAAAAATGTCAAGTTTTGTGCCACGTATGAGAATAAAAAATAGATTTTGTTCATCATGCCTCTTATGTGCGCTGATAAGATTTGTGTGGGATTTTTCACCAGCTACTTCTCATTCCCTAAGATGTTTTCATATTCATTTCTTTCGAAACCCTTCATGTTTTGCATAGTTGCATGATTGTATCTTTCACTTCTTGGAGTTGTCTCTTGAGCCATGTCATGTTCCCTTCATGACCTTGTGATGCTGACACATAGAGGGTCTTTTCCGCTAATTATCGTCTTAATTCTCTATTCTCCTGGTAGAGTTCGACAATGGCGAGTTGTGCCTGCTCTAGATGCCGAGTCGGATCTCGAACATTAGAACTCGTGGCATATTTCCTCGTCATTCTACTCTCACTCCTATGACTTGTGTCTTTGATATGGTCTAGCCAGATAGCGTGCATCAGTAATTCCTCGATGACTGATATTGCGCATGACTTGCTCAATATCTGTTTTTCCCCATCCTCCTTACTCTTCCTTGGCCTTCCCCTTTTTTGGGTTATCTTTTGTTGTGGAGGCGTGGCTTATGGAGTCCATTCTTCTGGCACAATGTCTTCCACTTCAGCCTCTACATGGTGCGATGCCATTGTTTCTGCGTATAGGTAGGAACCTCCCTTTGAAGCCTCAAGAATGCTCATTGTGAGTAAGAACGAATCCCAGGCATTTTGGGGCTCAATTCTGGTGCTTCATCTTCCTTACATACCCCGTATTATGTTTGAGGAGTTCCCATGGTGTGACAATGTATTTGTCTTATTCATCGAGAAATTGACGAGGGACCAAAGTGAAAAGAAAAATAAATAAATTGATCAGACTGGGCTCACGAGGCGAATTAATAGCAGTGCATAATATTGGCTCGTGAGTAGAGCACATGCAGAACATCCACAATTTATAACAGAGCAAGAAGTGGGTGGAAACATGCCAGGGAACACTGGATCCATGGAAACTAGATGTTTGAAGCAAACTAAAGATTTTATGTGGCACATCCGCGCGATGAGGATGTTCCTAGGCGTGTGAGATACAATCGATAGGAATTGCAGAAAGTTTTTGGTATGATCACCTTGATTTTTCAATCCCCCAGCCTTCATGATGAGATGATGATGGTTGATGCACTTGTTGATGCAACTTCTATTTAAACAAATTGCCTTGATCTGCAGTGCCTAACGACTTCCCTTATGACAAGATCCCACTCTTTTGGAACATACTCATACTTTCAACACATGTTTGGCTCTGACATTCTTTCCCGACTCCAAGGGACAACCTGCCACTAGCATGACTTCGACTCTCATATTTTTCCATACCTGATATTTCATGTTGTGGCATGTGGATGTAACCCACCCTAAATAGAGAAAAATGACGACGATAACAGAAGAGGTGCAAGCAATTCGAAATATTGCCAAGACCTCATAAGTATCAAACAATAAGGTTTGGCAAGATTTACAGGTATGGACTAGTCTGGATTTTAATTTCGATTACAGGAAAGATACCTTTGAGTATTGAGAAAGAATGGCTCGGGAGCCTCGTTGAGAGATGCAAGAAAATGGGCGATATGCGATAGAAACTGGGTCAAAAGAAACAAGGAAATAAAGGATATCGAACTTATAGAGTTTGGCATGCCCGATGATCTCATCTACTTGCGTGATATAATCAAATCACACACCGATCAAGATTCATCATGGGCTGAAGAAATAGAAAAGGTGATAGGAACAAGAGAGTCAGGTCAGGTTGGATAGTTTACGAAACACCTGATCAAAGCTCAGACTATGCTACAACAGTTAAGTTCCATTCTGTTCAAGTATCGGGCACACACGATAGAGATCAGAGAGATTTACATGGCCTCGATGGAACAACATAGATTCTCATAAATCCATACTTGTGAGGAGTTGTTCATCAACTGGTCGGAGTACGACAAGAGTCACCCTTTTAAAGTGATATCTTGATATGACTCTTAGACAAAATGTTAGGAGAGAATTCCATGTGGAAAATGTTGTTTTACTTATCTACACTTTAGCCATTATTTTTAGTTAATTTTATGTTATAAATAAGAGCATTGACTGTTTAGTTACAAGTAAATGGTTGTTGTAAGAAAATCTCATTTCTGGTTTTGTTAAGAATTATTTTGGAGCTACCTTTAATTGAGAAGTCCTTCTGGACCAGAGACAAGTTTGTGTTTTCATCAAATGCATGTATGATTGGATGTGGAGAAGAACTATTTCCTATCTCGTCTCATGGATGGATGTTGTAATGATTAAGAGTTATTAAATGTGTTGTTAAGTTATTTGATGCAATGTTTTACAGTTCTTTTCTTTAATGATGAATATGAATCATTGTGTTATTATGTGACGGATGATTAGAGTTAAGAGAATTATTTTACTTACCATTATTTATCACATATGTGTTTTCTTTCTGATGATTTGTATCTCAGTCAGTAATTGTATACTCACATGGTTAACGTATTAGTACTAGGCCTTTGGTATGGAATTGTTGTCTACATGCTTGAGTAGCGGGTTAACCCAAGCTCAACCTCTTCTCCAATAGTTAAAATTATTCCTATTTTTTACCTAGTTGGTTTATACTAGCTCTCATATTATATCGGTCCCACCTAAGAAAAAACACAAAAAAGAGAAATTTCAAACTGAAGGAGACACCTTTGCAAGAAAATGTAAATCTCATCGATTAACTGGACGGATCACAAGATCTAGAGAACCATTTCACTATTAAATGATGCGAAATCTAATTGGGCCTCGGTGGTGGGTTTGGTTCCTGTTGTTGAGTAAAGGGATCTAGGAGCCATAAACAGAATTGGTGCTAGAAGGAGGGCCTGAAGAATGAATGGTTGAATCATATTTCACATAATATTGCAGACAACTTGTAATTAAAAGCTTCCCACATGCAGGGCTAGTCATTCCCAAGACAACCCACACACACTGAGTACTCCTCAAATGAGTAACTCACCCAAACCCAAGGAAGAACGCTTGTTCCCTAACATACCTTACGCTCTTCCTTGTGAGGAATTAAATCAATTTAGAAGAATCACTAGAGAATACGCCCGACAGATTAGTGCACTATCCTTGGCTTCGATACTTCCTCAAAGACAAAAAATAAGAAGACCAATGTTCGACACCCCTGACCAGGATTTTTTTCACACAGTAGAAGACCTAATATATTTCTCAATCACCGAAATCAAACACCCTCTAAATCTAATCCCTGAAACACCAGCCAACGACGTCTTTGAACCGGATGATTTTTTGGAAGAGGAAGAGTTTAACTTAGGATCTGAAGATATGGAAGACAACAACGACCATGATGAAGAAAGGAAAGACCCACCTCATAAAAATCAACATTGGTTGGCCAGAGACGCTTTGGACATCCCAGGGCGAGTCCATAACCTTCCTCAACATCTAGAGAAGTTACTTCCTAAGTTTGATCTCAAGACCTCGGGATTGCCTAAAGATCATATCAAGAAATTCATATTGGCTATCATACTGATGAATGTCCAGGATGAAGATGTAGTTTGCAGTCTATTCCCCTACACTTTCAAGAATTCATCTTCCACGTGGTATTTCAACTTATCTGTAGGATCCATAACTAGTTGGATGAAGTTTCATAAAGACTTCTTGAATAAATTTGCAGAATAAACTACCACGGGAGCTCTGATGGATGAGTTGTTTTTTGCCACCATGAGTTCAAAAGAAAGGGTTAAATATTTCAATCAAATATTCACAACTATCTTGAACAAATTCCAGACTGACGATAAACCTATTCAAGAGTTGCAAATCGAAGTATACGTTAATTCCCTCCCAACTTCTATTTCCATGTTTGTGAAGAGGGTTGCCAAACAAACCCTGGCTGAGAATTTTGAATAAGCCAAAATGGTAGAGTTCCATATGAAATTGTGTAAATAATTTTAGGTATCATTAGCTAAAAAATAATTCCAACCTCCTCCCAAGAGAGGACTCCTTTTGACTAGACCGCCAGGGAAACAGGCAGAAAAAGTTCCTGAAAAGGGTAATGGAGACATAGAATACCTACAACGCATGGTCAAGAAGTTATCAAATGAGATAATAGACATGAAAATAAGTGAAAGGGAGGGAAACCAAGGCCAAAATCTCTATAAGCCTTTCTTTAAAAGGAACCCACCGTTTAAATAAATTGAACCTCCCCCAGCTAAGTTAAATATCGATCTAGGAAATGTAGCATCTGATTCTTTCTGTACTTATCACCAAGATAACCACTCTAAAAGAGAATTCCCTCAATGGGTGCATGCCATGAATTTGATGGCCAACCAATTTCTAGACAAAGTCTCCCTGACCGAACAACCAAGCGGTTCAATTATGAATTGTTGGGTATGTGTTTTATTCTTTGCATGTGTATGTGTGGGCGCATCAGATATGCCAACTGCGTCTAACGATCCCTCATAGTACTGGTATGTTTGTGTCATGTGCTCCAAGATATTTCCTAGGGGGGTCCCAGGGGGGGAGACAGGTATGCCCCCCCCTGGTTACGCGTAGCGTTCGGGGCAGCACCTCAAAATTTCTTTTTGGGAGGTTTTTGCTATTTTTAGCGGTTTACTAAAAATAATCCTGGTTTTAGTGATTAGGGTTTTGGTATCTATGGAATACCTAAAAAAATTGTATATATTGTATAGTGAATGGTGAAATTCGATATAATGAATAAAAGAAAGGTTTTCCCGGTTGAGGGTTTCTAGTATAAATCTCTGTGTACTATGTGAATGAGCCATTGATTAAATTTTGTTTTTCTTAAGAATCTATATGCATTGCTTTACTTCACAGGTTTAAAACTTACATGAATTTCATTGATTAGGAAGATATTGATCCACCAAAAGATACAACCATGCTGATATGGAATCCTGACCTAATAATTCCTGTAGATGACTTATTTGAGTCTCAAGAACCACCCGTAGAGGTCTCGGTTATGAAAACACGCACTAAGGGTCCACTTGTCTCAAAATATCTTGCTACTACCCAAGCTTTGAGGGGAAATACAACTCCAGACCACCTGAAATCACCTTTCACTCCCTGAAAAAACCCAACAAATATCCATACACGAGAATCGCCCAAGCTGGATTACAGCATAGTTGAAGATTTAAAGAAGTTGAAGGTTAATATATCAGTCATGGAGATTTGTAGGATCCCTCAGCAAAAGGAATTCCTGTTACAATATTTGAAATTGGTATAAATTTCTATGAAAATCACTAACCAAGGAAGAAATCCAATCCCCACAGACCTAGGGAATAAACCAGTTATGAACACTTGCTCTGAAGATAAGAAGGGAATACCTTTTGTCCCACCTTTCCTTTTAACATTTGAAGTCTTCAACATGAACCTCCATAAATGTTTGTTCAATTCAGGAGCATCCTCTAACATTATTCCACTTTCTATCTATAAAAAACTAAACACGGTTCCTCTCAAGCATGATAAACATGTGATACAACTAGACAGAACCCAAGTGAAGGTCATGGGAGAACTCAAAGATGTAATGATCAGAATAGTGATGTGCCCTAAGTTTGTGCAAGTGATTGACATTATTATAGTAGACATCCCAGAAGCTTACGGGTTACTACTAAGTCGATATTGGTCTGAGAAGTTAAATTGAAACTTTAGTACAGATTGGGCACACCTTTGGTTACCATTAAAAGGGCACAAAAATATGATCAGAATTGATAGGGAAAGGTATATGAAACATATTGTCATTGACCTAGAAACCCTAAACGAACCCTCATTGACAGATTACCCTCTTTTATGCAATTATTCTTGTGATTCCTACTTCGGAAACTTATCGCCCCTCTCATTTGATGTCCCTCTCACTCAAAATTATTAAATGGTGTTTCAAGAGAAATCGTTGATACCGATAGAGGAAAACCTCTTTTGTCAAGAACCTGTGCTAGAAATCACAGAACAAAAGATAAGAGAGCAAGAAAGTGATAAGAGAGAGGAGACAGATAACCTTCGCTCAAAAATTTGGACCATATACTTTGATAGATCTAAATCATAGGAAGGGTCTGGGGAAGGGTGCATCCTCATTGATCTAAAGGGTAAACGTCATTTCCTATCCTGTAGACTTGAGTTTGAATGCACAAACAACACCACCGAGTATGAAGCCCTAGTACATGTGTAAAAGAAATCCATAGACTTAAACGTCAAGGAATTGAAGGTTTTTAGAGATTTCGAGATCATCGTTAGACAAGTAAGGAATACTATAGATTGCAATTTCCCACACCTAAAGAATTATCAACAGAAAGTGCATAGGTTAATAGAGAATTTTGAAGCTTTCAATATTACAGCGATCCCCAGAACAAAGAATATCCAGGTTGATTCCCTGGACACAGCTTCTTCAAGGCTGTCACCTTTATAAGATTATGAAGCCTCCCGGTTCACTGTGGAACTACTTACAAACAATCAGTGACAAACAATATTTCTAAGTTCTTTTAAGGGGATGAACAAATCATAAACTTTCTGACTAACCAAGATAATTTTAAAGACTTGGCCATTGATGATGAAGTATTCCAGGGACAATCAACATAAACCATTCTTCATACAGGTCAACCAACAGACAAATCGAAGTCTCACACAATCCCGAAGGGGATAGCTAATTTAGAAAACATTTTTGTTATAACCATAAATTGCACCAGAAATGCATACCTAGCATCATGCCATCTTACTTGCTATCTTTGTCAAACCATCACTGAACATCTCTTCTAAAAAAACATTTGTTTGAAGGTGTACGCGCCCTGCACCACTACTGTCTGTGTACACTCTCTTGTTGCACCGCTAAAACCCGCGTACATTCACAAAAAACTTTGAAAAATGAAAATTGCAGAGGGATACGGGTTTTCGAGTCATTACCTAACCATTTGACCGCCCATAGCCAGTCACCCCAATTGTTACTATATTTTTGGCCTATAAAATAAGTTGTTAGGGTCCCATTCAAAAGGAAAGCACGAGAGCATAGAAACTATGCCCATTTCAACATTCCCCTTTTGCCCCAATATTTTGCAACCATATTATGAGTTTGAGCCAGAATTCCTTTTTTCCTCCATTGCAAACCCTTGCCATTTCCCTAGAGAGAACTGGAGAGGAGAAGAATGCATGGAAGCATTTGGTGCATGGTGAATAGGAGACCAGGACTGAGTTCGAGGAGCAGTTGTTGGTCTCATATTGTAAACGAATTTTGTGAGATTAATATAAAGAAATACTTTTTCCGTCCCACCAAATGATGTCTTAAATATTTATGATTTGTTTACATTTTTATTATGTTGTCTAACCCACTAATCCATACATAGAATGCATGCTTGTAGTTTCTTGTTTGTCTTTCGATGAATGTAGGTTGGCCTTGGGAGGAGATATGCAGTCGAGAAACAACTGAGCACAAAGGAATCGACATTGGATGTGGAGTTTAAGGTATGCCTATCGGATCCCTATACTTTGTCTTTTGTGTATTATTGTGGGATAATGTTGGGATAGTTGTTAAAAGTAGGAGAATTTAGACGGTTATCTCTTCCTGCACTTTAGAACCAAAGTGTATTCTATAGGGGGTTTTCCTTCTATAGAAAAATTGGTGACCATATTGGGGACACCTCTAGAGTTTTTTGGGGATATTCTTTGATCCAGGTGGATATCGGTGTCCACCCACCTTTTCCAAATGGCTCAAAATAGTTTTCTGGCCATTTTGGCAATTTACTATTTTTAGCAGGTTTTAACTTTTGGGGCCATTTTGAGGGCCTAAATGAAGGTTTTTCGAGATCAAGGTTATGAATGATATTCAAAGGAATAATTGAGCCCCCAAAATTAATCTCCTTGATGATACCTTTCCAATGAGCTATCACATGCCTAAAACGGAGATCGTATGCAAAAGTTACGACCCCGGGAAGTTGATGCACCAACTTACCCAAACGGGGCCCACATGATTTTTGGCGCTTCATCTCCTAGGGTTAGGTGTTTGGATGTATAGGACTTTTGGAATTCTCGATTATTGTAAAAATTCCTCCAGAGCCTCATTGTAACCATCTTCTTGCGAATGCGAGTAGCCGTCACATCTCTTCTCAGAGATAAGTTGCCACCATTCTAGCAAGTCTTTCACTCTGTATTTTTACAGTCTCTGTACATTTCTTTCATTAATAAAAATAGTGTATTACTGTATCTCTATGTTTATGGTTGCATCTCTGATATATTTTTGTTATATTACTATATATACGTGATATCTCTATGCATTTCTTTATTATATCTCCGCTCTCATTTCGTGCCGAAAATAATCCAGATCAGTGGTATCAGAGCAGGCCACTCTTGATCGTTTTTCAGTGCATGTCCCTGACGAGATCCGAGTATAGAAATTTGGGTCTCGAGCTTGTCTCTCTTGAGGAAAATCTCTCTCACACACCCAAGAAACCATCAATGGCGGAAGAAAAGAAAAACAATGGAGCAGACGATCCTATCAGTCTGTTGCTTGAGCAAGCTCTCACGCGACAGAGGGACGAAATGATGGAGAATTTTTCCCACATCCTTCAACGCTTGCCGATAGCACCAGGAACATCTTCATCAAGTGCCCACTTTGGAGACACATCGCCTTTCAAGGTATAGGTTAATTTTGATATTCCTGTATTTGAAGGTCAAATAGATGCAGATTCCCTAGATAAATGGTTAAATCTGCTAGAAGGTTATTTCTCTATTCATAATTTTTCAGACAAGGAAAAGATCACCTTCGCACTCCCTAAGGCTCTCCCCCATTTCAAACATTGGTGGGAAACTTACTAGGAGAATATTTCCACAGAGGAGTCTGGAATATATGGGGTCGAGCCCACTTGGGATTTTTTTGTGGATGCGGTAAAGGAACAGTACTACCCTGTTGGAAACTATGAGGAACAATACATGAGATGGACCACACTGCAGTAAGAGAGGGGCCAAGAAGTTCTGGAGTTCACCAATACCTTCCATACCTTGTGCACCAAGATAGGTATCAAATACTCTGAATGACATTTAGTTCTAAAATACCATGGGGCTCTACATAGATACATCCAAATTGAAATGGATTTTCTGGACATCTCATCACTTGGTGTTGCCTATCGATATGGTGTTAAAATCAAGCAGAAATTTAAGCACCAGAAAAAAAAGGAGTTTGGGTCTGCAAATCCACAACAACCAAAGTATGACAAAGACAACCCTAACAAACAGTCTCCCGAAAACCAGTCCAAGCCATAGGAAAAGAAGGGTCACGGGAAGACAAAGAAGGACACTGGAAAATGGTGCGATTTCCACAAAATCCCTTGGCACAACACAGATGAATGTCGCTCAAAATAGTCATTGGTGGTCGAGATCAAAGACAAGGAGCCGAACCCTGATTTAGAATTTGATTCTGAAAATATTGGTAAAAGACAGATCATCAACGCAGACCCCACTGCTATTGTCGCGACTGCAACAATTCAACCAGAAGAACCAACAGATCCAGAAGAGGGGGAGCGCATTTTTCATTCATAGATGTGGGTGAAGGGGACCCCACTGCATTTTATTGTTGATAGCGAAAGCCAGAAGAACCTCATCTCAGCAGAGGTCGTCAAACAGTTGGGATTGTCAACAACACCACACCCGCAACCATACAGCATTGGGTGGCTTCGCCAAGGATGAGATCTTCATGTCAGCCAGCAGTGTCGATTGTCATACGGCATCCAACCCTTCAAGGATGAGGTATTATGTGATGTTTCCCCAGTGGATGTCTGTGATGTTCTCTTGGGCCAGCCATATATGTGGAAACTCCATGCTATCTATGAGGCTCGACCCCGTAGTGTCATTATTACTCTGCGGTGTCATCTCTACAGGATACCAGAGGTAGTTCCAACTACTGCCCCACCTAAACAGTTCCACAAGGTAGTATCTCATACTACAAAATTCATCTTCTCCACAATCTGTTCAAAGGGTGAACAAAAGGATACTGCAGCCACCACAGCTTCGGCCAAAGCACCTTATATCCAACAGAAGTAGGTCGACAAGATTCCTTCTACACACAGTCATATAAAATAGCCAGACTGGTTAAAAAGGTCCAAACCTTCCAGCCACAGGTTCGTGACAGATTTCCACAAACTAAGCAGTGCGACTTCTCCAGCAAGACAAGCAGCTCACCAAGATGCAGATTCAACAAATTTTTTTCCCTCTCCCCCGGGAACTCAACGCAATGGAGACCATTGCCTCCTAAGGAGGGAGGATTGATCCAGGTGGATATTGGTGTCCACCCACCTTTTCCAAATGGCTCAAAATAGATTTTTGGCCATTTTGGCAATTTACTATTTTTAGCAGGTTTTAACTTCCGGGGCCATTTTGAGGGCCTAAATGAAGGTTTTTTGAGATAGAGGTTCTCAATGATATTAGAAGGCATAATTGAGCCCCCAAAATGAATCTCCTCAATGATACCTTTCCAACGAGCTATCACACGCCTAAAATGGAGATCATATGCAAAAGTTATGACCCCGGGAAGTTGATGCACCAACTTACCCAAACGGGGCCCACATGACTTTTGGCGCTTCATCTCCTAGGGTTAGGTGTTTGGATGTCTAGGACGTTTGGAATTCTTGATTATTGTAAAAATGCCTCCAGAGCCTCATTGTAACCATCTTCTTGTGAATGCGAGTATCCGTCACATCTCTTCTTAGAGATAAGCTATCACCATTCTAGTGAGTCTTTCACTCTGTATTTTTACAGTCTCTGTACATTTATTTCATTAATAGAAATCGTGTATTACTGTATCTCTGTGTTTATGGTTGCATCTATGATATATTTCTGTTATATTACTAGATATACGCGATATCTCTGTGCATTTATTTATTATATCTCCGCTCTCATTTCGTGCTGAAAATAATCCGGATCATTCTTTTTGGGTGTTTTGAATCAGTTTATTTATTGTTTTTTGAGTTTTTGTAAGCTTCTATGTCTTTAAGGGATTCTAGTCTTCCATACCAGTACTCTCTACCTATGCTTGACTCTTGGTTTTCATTTTTCTGAGAAGTTAAAGAGGTGTACGTGGCTTGTAGTGGGCCTGCACGCATACATACATGCCCTGCCTTTGGACAACCCACGTACATACACAGGCTGTTGAAGTGTCAGTAGTGTGCTTGTGTTGAGAAATTGTTTTTTAAAGAAGAGGTAGTCATCCTCTTCCCTGTCACAAGTCACACTTATCAGGGGTTTTCTCGATCTATCCTTGGTCTCTGTTATAGCAGTTTGTAGCCTAGGTATGACCTCGGCATAGCTTTATTTTTATCAAAGATTTCTTGTGTTTTCTTTATTAGGATTTTTAGACAAGTTTGTGAGTCTATTATGATCTTCCTGTTTGGTATTGTCAGTGAATCCATGCAATATGCGATGGGCCAGAAGTCATTTCTTGGTCGTGTCTTATTGTCATTTTTCCATTTTTTTCTTTAGAAGAAAATAAATGAATTCATTTTCAAATTTCTTGTTTTGAAGAATAAAACAGTAAAAAAAAAAAAAAAACTTTTCTTTGTTTGGTAAAAGTAGTTTAGGTTAGTTGCTTTATTTACCAAGGAAAAATAATTTTTTCTTAAGTTCTTTACTTGAATACTTAGGAAATTAAGTAGCTTGTAGTCGATCAAAATATTGTTTTAAGTTTTTTCTTTTCAAAGATCTAAGAAAAGTAGTTACGAAAAGTTTGGTGAAAGAGTTTAATTTGGAAAACCTTTATTTGTGAAGAAGGAGTAGTTTGTTTTAGTTTCATCTTATTCTCTTCTCTTTCGTCTCTTAAAGAACATCACTAGTTTCACTTATGTTCCCTTTGACTTAAGACAACCACTAAAATTAATGATTAATTAAAATTTATTAGACTTTGTGTTTGTATGGTCCATCAATTTAGTCTAGGCTAGAGCCTTGATTTAGGATTGGAGAGGAAACTCTTGAAGGATAAAAAAATAAACATAAGATTCTATGCTAGGGAGTGCTTGAAAGTCCAGTAACCATGAAAGTTATCTGGGACCCCCCTCTAACACAGGGGATAAACATGAGGTCGCATGTGGAAAGGTAGCAGAGATAAACCCTCCAAAGCCGGACCAAGCGTAGTGGGGAACACATATAGAGGGATTATCTTGGGATTTTGTTGATCACATTTGCCACGGAGCTTTGTGGGTCTCGAATCCATTCGAGGTCCTCAGGCGTCTTCTAGAACACTTACCTTCAATACCCTTGATAGGGTTTGAGCTTCATATCCTTCTCATTGCGGTCCACCCAATCCACCCAACTGTCGACTGTACCTTCCTGGTGATTGTTTGCGCGTTGGCAACCTAGTTGTCTTTACATAAGTGACTTACATAGGTGACTAAGGGGGTATATCATGGTACCTAGGGCAGACATTGGGCCACACTTTGCAGAGTATACCTGGAGGTTTCTTCTGTATTAGAGTTTCACTTGCACCGGTAAGTTTCTCTAGTGGTGGTTGGTGTAAATGTTTTTCCAACTAGCTAGTGAACTGCTTGTCTTGTCTCATAGGATATTTTTCTAGTGTGTCTTGTTATTTAACGTTAATATAAATCCCTATTGTGTCATTTATCTTCTCACACCATGGAGGATTAGGAGCTTCGCCGGTCGCGAAGGCATCTTGGCCTACCACAGGTTAATCTAGAGCCACCCCCACCACCGCTAAGGTGAAGACTAGACCAGAAAGGATATTTTGAGGTGACTGGGCCACAGGAAACTAACCCCCAACCCATATCCAAGAGAAGAACATTTTATTTTGGAGGAACCAACCATTTCCTACCTCGGAGTGGAATCTCTTGGTCTATATAACCCTTCGATCACTAATCTATCGAGCCCATTGTCGTACAGGTTAAACCTTACGAGCGCCAGGTAGTGTCACAAGCAGCGATGGAGACAAATGTTGCTACTTCTTCAGGGAATCCTCATATTCCCTCTACGATTGTCACTATAGGGGGGTTTTCGCCTCCTAACCAACTGTCTCTAGTCTGGACCACTATGGTCTCAAGCACCTCTACCTTGAGCAATGGTCTGATTTCGTCTATGGCAGTGATCACTGCTCCTTTCACCCAGAGTGCGACAGGCCCTCTGTTATCATACGTGATGCCTGGCTTCGATACAAACTCTGTCCTTTCCTACTCCACTCTAGAGAATTTAGGTCTAGGGGTAGGGAGCTCGAACACTCCTCTGTAATATCCATGGGGGCCACTTCAGCTCCCTATAACGCATTTCCCTAATGGAGGGTGTCATATATCCCCTTCATCCCCTTTGCTTGGCAGTTCTCACCAGCACTCCGTTGGGTCGAACATAAACTATAGTTCGTTTGGAGCAGGTAGTCAAGGAATTCCTTCTTATAGCATGTCAGTACATTTGATACCATTATCTTTGTTCAACATGTTTGTTAACAATGCATTCTCGTCAGCTTCCATCTCGGTCGGGGGAAACCTCGGTTATGGACAACAAAATCCTATGCAAGGTGTTATTCTTGCATAGGGGGAAAACTTAGGAATTCCTTCCTCACAAGGAATTTGGAATCCATGGCAGGGATCAGTTCCCTCATCAAGGATGTTGATTAGGGGTAACCTCTTCCATAGCCAATGGAACCTCGGGCAAGGCTCAGGATCTATGCCCGTCGGATCATCAGGGGGAAACCCTTCATAAAATCCTTGGAATGCAATGCAATCCCAACCTTTTACATCCTATTACAGAGTCAGCTGATGACATCTCAACAAGAACAAAATCTGTACTCTGGTCATGGCCATGGTTATTACCAGAACCCTAGCCAAAAACCTAACTTTTCCTGGCAACCAGGTGCCAGTCAAACTCCAGGCTCCTTTTTCCCTGGTTATAATCAACAACCCACATTACTGTTTCTAGCAACTTTGCACTTGCCAGACTTGACAAGGTTATTAAATGACCCCATCTGTCATGATCCGCGTTGGCCTCCCATGCCAACCAAGTTGCCTTCGGACATTCCAAAGTTAGAATCTAAGCCTAATGAAGATCCAGGAAATCATGTGACTACCTTCCATTTATGGTGCTCATCCAACTCTTTGAGAGATGACTCTGTCCAGTTACATTTGTTTCAATGCACTCTCATTGAGAGCACTGTGAAATGGTACATAGAGCACGACCTCTCAAGATACTCTACCTTCACTGAATTGGCGATGGTTTTCTTAAACCATTTTCAATTACTTGTGAGATACGACACTGACACCAAATTGTTGGCCAACTTTGAGCAGACAAAGGTGGACCATATCTCCAATCACATCTGAGAATGGAGACGCCAGAAGAGTTTGATAAAAGTACCATTCCCACCAACATTCCTACTTGATTGGTTCCTTAAGTCTTTGGTACCACAGTTATCTAAAGACGTTGCAATGTCGGGGGTCTTTTCAGAAGAAGAAGATATAATGAGAGCTCAACAACTAGAGTTGATTTACTCTCAATCTGGTTTACTTTACAAAGTTATTCTAGATGCACCGTGATCGATACTTGATAAGACCATACAGAGATATGGACCACATGTCGATGGTATTGTTGGTTCATTGCAATGAATCCCACTAATCATATGTCGAGTCAATTGCAACAATTGTCAATACAACAGACAATGGCCAACTAGACCACTAGTTGGGTTGCTCCCCCTACACAAACATCGGATGTACATAGTGTGTAATCGACAAAACCGAAGGCCACCCAGCAGCCTAAAGGAAATAAGAAACAATGAAATAAGGGTAAGGGGGATAAGAAACCTACCAATAATGCTGGCGGGGGAAACATAGAAAAGAAGAAGTTGAAGTATCCATGTAATCTTTTCACAGAAGACCATTCAACTCACCAATGCCCTTGACTTACGGAGGCCTAGACATTATTGGCATAGTAGCAGCTTGTCATGTTAAAGAACCCATTTCCACATGGGAAAAATCTAGCTCAAGCCTCTTCGAGCGTGGAAGGGGGAAATCAGGGACCCCCTCCGTCTTCGAGTAATCCTTCGTCCATGAATGTGTAAATGATGAAAGGTAGCGTTGATATAGAAACTAGGACACACGACTACAGAATGCCAAACACCTCTGAGAAGGGTAAAGAAGACAAAAACCCACCTCTTCCTCTCTATATTGAGAATTCGTTGGGCGAAACAATGACACGCATCAAAAAAGGTGCATTCAAGAAAGCTTCCCACAATCCAAACACAAGGGCCTCCTAGAACTACTATGTGGTGGAGGATTTGTCTCAAACCCCTTGTGCAATGTATTCTTTGGAAGTCCTTCAGAGTTACCCTTCCCAGAGAAAGACTCTGTTAGCTTCCTTAATATCTATTGAGACTTGTAATCTGGGAACGATCATGCTTGATATGACCAACTTAAAACCTCATCTCCCTTACCGCATGGCATTTCATATAGTAGTGGCTTACACCATGAAAACTTTTACTCGAAAAAAATTTTTCACGGTGGTTGATGAGGGTGCCTCAACATGCATGATGTCTTTGGCATGTTGGAAGGCCATTGGCCAACCCATTTTGTCTTTGTCACCTACTCTTCTTACCACTTTCGACAACCATTCGTTCCAACCACATGGAATCATCCCTTCTTTCCCTGTGTAGTTAGGATGGAAGATCGTGTGCATCGCGGTTGAAGTGGTCAATGTGTCTCTCAACTACAATATCTTGTTAGGAAGGAGTTGGACCTATTCTATGCAATCAATGGTCGCAATAGTTTTTCGGGTCTTGTTGTTTGCACACAAGGGTCAGATCGTTTCCATTGATCATTTATTCTTCTCCCATCCTAACCCTTCATCGGGGGTATCCACGACCTCAATGATTGAAAAACCTTAGCCCGACATAATCAATGTAGGGGTTGGTTTGTGCCCACCTTTGATGGGTACCTTTTATTACCTGCCTTCGATCGGCAATGTCCAATACATATCGGTTTTCCCCGATCAACCTAAGGATGAAATATTTCAAATATCGTCATTTCACACGAATTACTTTAACGATCCATGGAATCTTCCTTCTCCATCAGCCACGATGGAAGGGATAGGGCACCATGTCATGGCCATGCCTTTGTCTATGGCAGAATTTGCATACTCTATAGTCTAGCAATCTTTCGCCAACCCCGATCCGACCCCCGTACAAGAGTTAGATCTAGTTCTCGATCCTATTTGGGATCAAGTTTCCCTCACTGATATTGATTCTTTAGACTTAGTCTTTCCCTTAGATGATGTGATTATTGAGGCAATGACTAGTCCGGACAAACCTTGGGATGATCTCCATCACAAATCTTATTTCCTCCCAAAGTTAAGAAGAATTGAAGCAGGTGAATTCACTCTAACTATGGCTAGATATAGAGCTTGTCCTATCAATCCTTTGGCTATGAAAATTGTTTACACTGAAGGAAATATGGAAAACATCGTTAAAATGATACCTATTGATATCTCCAAAACCCTAAGCATCGTGGATAATGTCTTCGTCAGAGCGGACTCCTCTCCCGAGGAGATTCAAATATACAAGGATTTATTTAAAGAATTTTGCGATGTGTTTTCCTGGTCTTACGAGGAGATTCCAGGCATAGATCCAAGAATTTTTGAACATGAAATCATGACATATCCTAACACTAAGCCAGTCTGGCAGAAGCTTCATCCAGGTAATCCTAAGAAAGAAATAGTTGTTAAGGATGAAGTGGAGAAACTGCTTAAATATGGTTTCATCTACCCCATCCAATTGACTCAATGGGTGTCAAATCCCATGCCAGTCAATCAAAAATAGGGTACGATTCATGTATGTACGGACTTTCATGATTTGAGCAAGTCCTATCTAAAGGATAATTTCCCCATGCCATTTATTGACCAGATAGTCGATGAATGCACAGGTTACGAGGCCTTTTCTTTCATGGATGGTTTTTTGGGATACAACTAGATACAGATCAAACCTAAAGACCAACACAAAATTGCTTTCATTTATCCATGGGGTACATTTAGTTATCAGAAGATGCCTTTTTGTCTGAAAAATGCTAGAGCTACTTTTTAGTGGGCCATGTCTTTTTCTTTCCATGATCTAAAACACATAGTCAAGGCTTATCTTGATGATTTAGCATCATGATATTGTAAGAGAGATGATCATCCCACACACCTCTGACTCATCTTTGAGTGATGTCGCTACTACCGGATTCACTTGAATAAAAAAAAATGCAGTTTTTACGTAACTTCGGGTCATCTTCTAGGTTTTATAGTTTCAACAACATGGATCATGGTCCATCCTCTAAAGGTTGATACGATAGTTCAGTTGCCTCCCCCATGCACAGTCCCTCAACTTCAGAGTTTACAGGGAAAATAAAAATTTTTACGGTGTTTCATCACAAACTATGCCAAGATCACAAAGGGTTTCATGCGTTTACTAAAGAATGGCATTCCTTTTTGTTGGGACGAAGCCACTCAATGCTCTTTTGAAGCATCTAAACATGCCCTCATGTTTTTCCCTCTGCTTCGGCCACCCAATTATAATAAAGATTTATTATTTTACTTGGCCTCTACAGAGTCGACCATCGGTATGGTCTTGGTTCAAGAGGATGATTTTCTCTCAGAATATGTGTTTATGGATAAATTCGTGAGTGCGGACACAGACCAATCTCCCCAGATCCACCTGGATTTGGAACAAAATGTGACAGAATACTACTCTTTCCCTAGATCTAGATATTGAATGAACTAAGAGAAATGGATGGTGGACATACCTTATGAACGCTCTCCTTTAATCTTTGTTGTTCCTTGCTCTACTTCGATGCTCTTGTGTCGTTCCAATCACAACAACACAAACCAATCACAGCAAAGGCATTAATATATTCAATACCTAGTCTATACATGTGATCAAGGAATCATGTAATAAGATGACATCATCATTATGGGAAAGGGACATATTCATGTATTGCATTAACTGAAAGAGAAATATACAACTTGATCCTTGATGTCGTAGATCTCCTTTCGATGGCTCCTAGCTCTGACACACACACTTGCTCATGCATGAAGAAGTTCAACCACATATGATTACTTGTTGTCTCTTGCTGCTGTAGTTTCAATCCTCCATACAGTCTTGCACAAGTTC
>ML795279.1:2481-14875 GCA_009831015.1 Picea engelmannii
TAGGGAGAGAGAAACAGAGAGAGAGGGTGAGACAGGGTTAAATGTAGGAGAGAGAGATGGAGGGAGGGAGGGAGAGAGAGGGGAAGGGAGAAATATGGAAGGGGAGGGGAGGGAGAGGGAGAGTGTGAGTGAGAGAAAAAAACATAGGGAAGGAAGGAAAAAGAGATGGAGACAGATTGTAGCACTAGGGGGTCAGATATGGAAGGGGAGAGAGAGAAAGAGAGGAAGGGAGAGAGAGAGAGGTAAAGAGAGAGATGGGGGGATAGGTGGGGAGAGAAAAATGGAAAGAGGGAGAAAGGTAATAAGGGGTAGAGGGGGGAGATAGAGAGAGAGGGAGAGGGAGGATAGAAAGTTAGTGAGAAAGTGAGCAAGTGCGAGATAAAGAGAGGTTAGAGAGAGAGAGAGTGAGGTTGGGAGGGAGAGAGAATGGGAGAGGGACAGGGATATAGAGTAAGGGGGAGAGATGGGTAGATGCAAGAGAGAGAGAGAGAGAAAGAGAGAGAGAGAGATGGGGGTAGAGAGGGAGTTAAAGAGAGATAGGAAGAGAGAGGTAAAGAGAGATAGGGGAAGAGAGAGAGAGAGAGAGGGAATGAAAGAGAAAGTCAGAGAGAAAGAGAGAGAGGGGAAAATATGGAGAGAGTGAGGGAGGGGGAGAGAGGGAGAGAGAGAGAATCAGGGGGAATATTGAGAGAGAGAGAGAGGGAGAGACAAAGGTGGAGGGAAGACATAGAGAGTGAGTGGGGTAGAGAGATAAGGGAGGAACGACGGGGTAGAGAGAGGGGGGAGGAAGGAGACAAGAAGCAAGGGGAAGAGGGGGAATAAAGAGAGGGAGAGAGAGAGGAGGTGGGAGACACTGAGTGAGAGAGAGGGAGAGAGAGATTGAAGAGAGAGAGGAAGATAATGGAGGTAGGGATAGGGGGCAGAGGAAAGGAGGGAGAGAGAGATTCAAGAGAGAGAGGAAGATAATGGAGGTAGGGATAGGGGGGTAGAGGAAAGAAGGGAGAGAGAGAGAGAGATATTGGGAGGTAGAGGGGGAGAGACAGGGGGGAAGAGAGATATTTCATGTTAACAGGAACACACATGTGTTCATGTTTCTAATAACACGTTTGTTCCTGTTCCTAATAGCGCATGTTCCTAAAGCGCATTCTCGCGTTGTTTTTATTTCAATTTTTCTTAGGAACACACACGTGTTTCTTAGGAACCTGCATGCATTCTTGAGAATGTGCACACGTTCTTGGGAATGTGCCTACGTGGATTGCTGAGTGGAGGTTTGGGGTTTTCCGAACCTGTCACATCAAGAACGTGTGTGCATTCCTAGAAATACGCACGCGTTCCTACTAGTGTGTGTTCCTACTGAACCTCTTGCCACTTTTTCGGCCACCAACTTCGTGCACTCACCCTTAAATTAAATTTTTATTGTTTTTATAATGTATTAAATTATTATCTTGATTAATGATTATATAAAAGTAATGATACTTCCCTTGGGTGGTAGGGGTGTCTTTATTTTGGAGAATATTAAAAATAAAAGTAATGATACTTCTCTTAGGTGCTAGGGATTTCTTTGTTTTGGAGAATATTAACAAATCTAATTTACATGGATTGAATGAACTTTAGTTGTATTCCAACCATCAAAATTGCTTACCAAAAACTATAAAAGTCATAAAAAATTTATATTTATTAATTCTTTAAAAAAAGGAAACAATGCTTGGTCAAAACCTAAAACATTTGTGAAGTACCTTGAATAGGTTCATTTTTATGTTTTTTTTTTTTTAATTTAAAAAGTAAAAGGTGGGATTGTCTATTTTTTGTTACATATTATATGAATTCTCCTACATGATGCTTTGGAGTGACTAATTTTGTAATTTCGTCTATATAAAAAACACACACACAAATATTCTTATTATTATTATTTATATTTTCAAAGAGGTATTTAAATATGGTTCATGTAAGGTATTCGTCTAGAAGGACACAAAGAACCTCTCCAAAGTCCTCAAGGAGAGGGAATTTGGGGTTTCTTCAACACCCAAGGGTCGGACCGATTGGGAAAGTGGAAACCTTGGGAACACAAACATTCCAAGGGGATTGCCCAAGCATGAAGTGACCAAGAGAAGGGGTGCACCAAATAGGTTGGGGCGCATTGACATGAGGAGTGCATCAAGATTGGGGCACACTGGTCCCAAGGGACACGAAGGTTGACAAGCGCATGGGTCCATTTGGGTGCAGTAGCTCCATGAAGGGGTGAGATTGTTCATTTGAGTGCGTTGGTATGGGAAGGAACACAACACACCTAAAGAACACGATGATTCACGATGGTGACCTTTTGAGTCCATATAAGAGAACAAGGGCACATAACTAAGGATGGAATATTTTTACAACAAGGAGAGCAAGATCAACTCTACAATTCTGAGGCAGACTTGGATGAAGAGGGGCGAGCTCCCTCAAGGAGCCAAGTCACTCCATAAGGGAGGAATTGTGCTTCCTTGAGGTGATTATGTGGACAGATTTGGGGCGACCTTATTTTGCACTAATTTTGGGGAAGTCTTTTTGTAAGTTTGGGTGAGGAAACTATTGGACAAAACCGTAGGCCTATGCAAAGTCTTGTGATAGAGAAGATATGGTGAGTTTGTGGTGGATGCATGTTTGGGGTTCTTTGCAACAGTTGTAAAAAACTTTGCGATAGACAATTCTTGGTGTGATGAATATGTTTATGAGTGTCTTGGTGAGGTGAGGCGAGTCGTTTGACTTCGACCAAGTTATAAACCAAGCCGATAGTGCTCATATTGTAATTGTTTTGCAATAATAATACTTAGTTGGGTGTTAGGAACATTTCATGACTCCTGCACTATATCTTCGTGTCTCTTGTTTTTTTCACAAGTGTTCTCTTTGTTTCATGGATGTATGCTTAAATGACTAATTTTTAAGGCTATTAACGAATTGTCTAAGTATACAAGAAAGTTACAATAGAGTAGGAGTGTGACTCACCCATAACCTAGAATGGAGTATGTGTATTCTCTAGGTGAAGAGGCATAGTCTAGATCAAGTATTGTTGGTGTTTCCAAGCATCCAAGTTATAAATGTTGTGGTTTTCCACGCCCTCAAGAGGTGCACGATTACAAGATTCTGGTAGGCACACTGTGGGGACATGAAAGATGGTATCAGAGCTTGTTTGTCGCATATTTTGACTAAGGGTTGGTGAGATCTTCACCACTATCTCAATGATAGATGGTATTATATATTTAAGTACACTCTACTACTATGGTGGTGATAGTGGTGATAGAGTATAGCAGGAAGACAATTTGGTGCAGAGATAGTTCAGAGGGAACATTCACAGATTTGGTAAACAATTAAGTGGAGTGAGTTGGTTCATAACAGAGAATTTGCATTAGACTTACGATATAGGATTCCAATTGATGACGTGGTGGAAGATTGATCTGGGTGCACACCTTGTATAGACCAAGAGCAGGGTTTGTGGTGAAATGAAGCACATGGACAGGGTGGGTGATCACATAACTCATCGCAGAACTTGTCATAGAGTTGATTGCATAGGAAGTTTGGGAAAATACTTGGTAAAGGTTCAGTAAGGTGGACTGACCTTTTATAGAGGCAGTTTGGGTGCAGAATTGGTTGTTTTGATTTGTGGTGGAAGTAAGTGCCAGACCTGTTGTGCACATATTGAAGGGACCAAGCATGGATTTCATTGGGTGTACTGAGCACTTGGGAAAGGTGGATGAATGTAATACTTTTCATAGATCTAACCATGGAAGTGATCGTAGAGGGTGATCACATAAGTGATCGTGAAGGGGAGTAATTCTTTGTTGCAAAAAGTTGAATCACTCGGGTGTGTTGGATGACTTGAGGTAACCTAAAGTAGCTTTGAAACAAGGAAGTTGGTTCGACACATTTTCATCATGACATCTTCATGTCGTGTATCATTGAGAACAACAGTTGAGTTGAGGTTGGTTGTTAGATAAGTGGGTCAACCACAACCTTCGAACAAGGTGACTCTTCACATAATTACGTAAGTTAGTTAAAAACAGTATGACTTGGAAGTCAGGAAGCATGTGCATGGTGCCTTGAAGTGGAAGAATTCAAGGTGTGGAGATGGAAGGACATTGGAGATGAGTTAGTCCTATTATATGAGAATTTGGGGACTTAGATGTTTTCTAAACTAGATGGATGGACTTGGCCTTGTATCACATCAAAGGTTCTTGCAGGTTTGTGTAGTTGCATATTGTGATTGAGGGGAGTTCATTTGCACAGTAAGTGGCTTGGGAAAGTCAAGGTCCAAGACATTAGACTTAAACCATGGGTACAACCAAGGATGTCATTGGAAAGGTATGGTTGGATTTGAGTTCCTTCATTTACTAAGTGTTGTAGTGAGTTATTTGAACGGAAGTGGGATGTCTTGGTGGTTCAAGTGTAATATGTTTCCACTGTGAAAAATGAAAGACTTGAGGGTGAATCAAGTTGTGAATATTTGAAGAAAGCATGTAGCAGTTTGGGATGTCTTGATTTGGGTGAATGTATGGAGAGATTTGGGAGGCCTGTTTGGATGAATACTATAGTGGATTTAGGAAGATTTGGATGCAGTTATGGAGGTAGCTTGAGGAAGGTGTCTAACTCTTGGATGAGGAATCTTGGTGCCTTAGCTAGATTTCTTGGGTCATGCAATGATTTGAAAATCATAATGACAATGCCAAATTTTGGATGCTTGCAGGAGGTGCAAGGAAGTTCTTTTCTAAAATGTGGATGGATTCAACAGATAAGTCGACCAATAATTATTGGTAGTCAACCTCAATGGGAAAAATGCAGAACAAGTGACTTGGGTGGTATTCTCTCACCTTTGGTATGGGACATTGGATGAAGAAAAGCGCACCTCGATGAATTGCGGATGATTGTGCAATGACTTAGAGATCTGGGAGGGTCATTGGTTAAGGTTGGCATAAGTATTGGTTTGAAAATGCCTAAGGCATGAAATTTCTTTGAAGTGACTCATTTTACTTGGAGCACTTTGGACAATTCGTTGGGACATTTGAGGAGTGTAGGATTTTTGGACACACTCATTGCAGATGTTGAGTTGCAGAGAGGTGACTTGACAAAAGGAGGTAAGTTGAAGACTTGTCTTCATTTGGAGGATTGTGCGGACATACAGATTGCAACATGAAGATATTACTTGGACATGGTAATTTCTGTTTCTTTGGGGCAGCATGGTTGAGGGTGAATCCTAACCATTCCATGGCATACAGAGGTAGAGGCATGGATGAGTGATGAAGTAGTGGGGAAAAGAAGGTATGGGAGTGAAATTATTGGTGTAGATTGGATAACTGTTCCATGAGGGTGTGCAGTCTCAAGGAATGTGATGGTTAGACTGGCCATTCAACTAGTTCACAACTTGGGAGAGAAAAACAACATGACAAGGGAGTCAAGAGTACAGATGCACCCGTAGGTTCGAAGTGCAACACTTAGAAATTGTGGAATATCTCCTTGAATAAGATCAGACAATGGAAACAACAATGAGGCAAGGGTGGACACTTTCCATAGTATTTGGAGTTGGATGGAGTGATAGAGATGCAGACAAAAAAGACTAAGTCTGAGCATGGAGATGCACATTTCAAGAACTGGATGCAACAGTTGGACTAGTTACCCATTCGGTGCATGACTTGATTCTAGCATCGTGTGGAGACATGACAAAGTTGGTTGAAGTATGGATGCAGTAGAAAGTTCACAGCAGTTCAACACTTAGACATTTTTGGAATTTTCATAGAGGTTGCAATAATAGTTGAGGCAGTAGCAACAGTAAAAAAATGAAGAGTGATCATCACAACAAGACAATGGCAACATGGGAATTGCACACAAAGTTGGAGAAGAAACATATTTCCATTATAAAGGAAAAATTGGTTGCACACAACTTTGGACAGAGGACAGTGTGGATGGTTACACAGGTTGTGGATGATTGCAACACAAGTTGGAAACTTGGGGTTTCCACTTTGAAAGGAAAATTGGGGATTCCACTTTGACAAAAAATTGGGGTTTCCATTTGGCATGAAACTTGGGGTTTCCAACATACTTAGTTGTGATGGGGGCATGAGTTCGGGTAGATACTTGGAGATCACATATTTTGTGGATGTTGTCAGGGATGGAAACAACTTGAGGTGGGGGAGGATGTAAGGTATTCGATTAGAAGTTCATAGAGACCCTCACCCAAGTCCTCAAGGAGACAGGATTTGGGGTTACTCCAACACTAAAGGATCACATTGGTTGGGAAAGTGGACTCCTTGGATGCATGAACACGCCAAGGGGCTTGCCCAAGAATGCAACAACCAATCTAAGGGGTGCACCAAAGAGGTTTATGGGTGTGTCAACATGAGGATCATACCAAGGTTGGGGGGTGTTGGTCCCAAGGGACACGATGGTTGACGATCGCATGGGTTCATTTGGGTGCACTGGGTCCAGAAAGGTGCATGACAGTTCATTTGGGCATGTTGGTCCGTGAAGGGACGTGACACACCCAAAGAACAAAACGATTTGTGATGGTAACCTTTGGATTCCATATAAGATAAAAATGGCACATAGCCAAGGAAAGGATATTTTCACAACAAGGAGAGCAATATCATCTCTACAACTTTTAGGCATACTTGGATGAAGAGGGGAAAGCTCCCTTAAGGAGCCAAGTCGCTCCACATGGGAGGACTTGTGCTACTTTGAAGTGATTATGTGGATAGAGTTGGGGAAAACTTACTTTTCATTAAGTTTGGGAAAGTCTTGTCACAGGTTTGTGTGTGCCAGCTATAAGACAAAACCATAGGTCTGTGTGAAGTCTTGTGAAAGAAAAGAGACGATGAGTCTGTGGTGGATGCACGTTTGGGGTGCTCCGCAAGAGTTGCTAAATTTGTTGTGGCGGATCAGTCTTGGTGTGAAAAATTTGTGTATGAGTGTCTTGATGAGGTGAGGTGAGTCATGTAACTCTTCCCAAGTTGTAAATTGAGCCAGTAGTGCTCGTATTGTAATTTTTTTACCATAATAAGACTTAATGGGGTATTAGGCATGTTTTTTTCCTTTTGCACTATATTTTTGTGTCTCTTGTTTATTCCACAAGTGTTCTCTTCATTTCATGGATGTATGCTTAAATGACTCTGCTAAGATTGTTAACAAATTGTCCAAGTATACAAGAGAGTTACACTAGAGTAGGAGTGTGACTCGCTTCTAGCCTAGAATGGATAATGGGTATGCTTTAGGTGAAGAGGCATAGTTCGGATGAAGTATCCATGGTGTTGCAAGAAACCAAGTGAGAAACATCATGGTGTCCCATGCCCTCAAGAGATGCACAATCACAAGATTTGGGCAAATACATTGTGGGAACGTGACATTTCACATTTCATCATCAATTAAACTGCACACTTATATATATATATATTCTATTTATTTTACATTTTCTATATATCATAATTCTAAAATATATAAGTCTTTTGTTTTAATATCAATCTTGAAAACAAATTATATAGTACATTAAAATTCAAACACTACAAATAATAACAAGTGTTTCATAGTAGCGTAGTCCCTGCCGGATTGGAATGGGAATAAATGCGACCGAGTACAGACATGTGGGAAGCAAGGTGAAGTACATGTGGTAGCCATGCAGAATTTAGTATTCCCGAATTAGTTTTCTTTGAAATTTATCAAAAAATAATAATGTTTGACACCGGCAATGTATCATACAATATAATAGTAACAACGACGTGCAACAAAGGCATTCCCGAATTTTTTTTTTTTGACAAAAAAAATTTAGCATACAACAGAACACAAAAAATCTAGCATTCCCGAATTAGTTTTCTTTGAAACAAAAAGCATACAATAGAATAGTAAAAAAGTCTTGCAACAAAGGCATTCCCGAATCAGTTTTCTTTGAAAATTATCAAAAATTAATAATGTCTGTTACATATTTCTGGAAATTTAAATGCATTTGTCATATAGACTAGGATTGGGGCTCCCACGGACCATAAAAATAAATAAGTAATAGAATTAGGAATGTCGAAAGAAGAAGTGTGTGACGGTAGAGAGGAAGACCTAAAAAGTAGAAATTGGAAGTTATGAGTGTTTGGTTACATTTTTCTATTTAAATAGGTAATAACTGGATTGATAAAGAAAACAAGATGACAATATAGACTTAAAATGGATTGATAAAGAAAACAAGATGACAGTATAGACTTACTATGAAGCCGATGTTATTTTGTTGCTGTCGTCGATGGTCAATGGAATTGTGTCAACTAGTTGTTGCCCTTCCTGGATGAGGTTGTCCATTTTGTGTTGGAACCATTCTTCATTGTAGCTTCTCATGGGGGCCATGTTGATTTCATCCTGGATTTCTATGTCGTAAAGGTCATTTTCTAATTTCCTTAGATCCATTGAAATACTATGCAGACTTTGTTCAATTTCTTGATTGTGTGCCGAATAGTTGAGTACCCAACGCTCGAGCTAATCTACATGATGTTCAACTATGTCATAAAAAATTTCGAAAGACAACCCCTTTAAAATATCAAGTTGTTCATGGAAGGATTCTTTGGTCATTGACAAGGATTTGAGAATTAAGTTTGGGTCTTGGACCTCGTTGGTACTTCTGGCTAAGTATATTTGGATCAGGCTTGTGAGTAAGTCTTCCTTTTCTGATATTGCTTGTTTACATGATTCGACAATGAGTTGCAGGTTCTTAACTTTATTTTTCCAGCATGCTTTTATTTTTTTGGTTCGCTTTGGGGAGGGGATATTCTCTTGTCTTCTTTTCAATTCCGAGGTGTTGACGGCATGGTTGGAAAAAGAGGTCAGCACCTGATCACAAAAATGTTGATCATTTTTTAAATTCGCCTCTAAATGTTCGAGCAAATCACTTTCCCTCTTTCAGAAGGAAACTATATTTTGTGATGTTTCCTAGGCTTCAGTAACTAGTTGCATTCTTTTCTTGATGTTATTCTCTACAAGGGCTCTAGAGCATGCAAGGAGGGTAGATGATACTTTCATCTTGGTTGCAGTGGTAGCAGGCACATTTTTTGCTAAAGGACTGGAAAACTCTAGGGTGGCAATGAAAGCCTCTTCAAATTCCTTGAGGTAGTCTTTCAGTCTGGCATTTTCTGCTTCAATTCCTCCAATGGAATCATGAATAGCATCACCGATTACGTGGTGAAATAGGGATATTTGGGATGGTTGCATTTTCCTAAAGCTATTCTCTGTGCGAGATTTTCCTTTCCTATTTGTTACACCTCTCTTTTCAATGACCATATTTTTAGATTGGTTGTCAAAAACAATGCTCTAGAATACGAAGGATTCATCTTTGTCAAAAATTTTGGTCTCATCTATTTCCACTGTGGACGACCCAATTTTGTGCATGTGCTCAGTTTCAATTACAAGTTGCACCTGTTCACTTTCAATTTCGGGTTCATCTGCCTAGCCTACATTTTTTTTTTTTTCTCTTCTTGGTCAATGGAATTTTGTGAGAACTATCAATTTTTATATGAGGAGGGTTCTTATCTCCTCCTCCGTTCGAAGATTTCTAGGTTGCTTTCTTACTGGGGTGGGCCATTGAAGTGATTCTCCATGATGTCGTGCTCTTGGGAGTGTTGGCGGGGGACTCGGAACTCTTATCACTAGATACTTTTCCCTATTGTCTATACAATTCCGTGGCGCTTTGCAATGTCTCTGCGTCACAATCACCAGAAGCAGGATTGTTGTCGTCACTGTCCCTGTCCTCGGTCAAGTATCTATGGATAAAATACCTGCTAAAGCCAATTACCAGTAAATGTTATTGAAAAATCCCAGTATGGTCGAACCCTTTTAGCCTTTCAGCATACGTTAGGTCCTTCTTATTGAAATGGCTGGAAAATTCGTCAATCTTGTTGACGTTTCTGCACACGAGGTCCCTGACTTTCTAGGGCAGAGGAATGATCTATTTTTTTTTCTTGTCATGGAAAAAATGCAACCAATGGTTGTATTTCCTTTCTATTTATGCAACAAACATCTTTTTCGTGATGTGGCATGGAAGGAAATAAATATTTTCCTTAGAGCCAAAGACCATTAGTACACTATGATTTTCCTTTTGTTCAAGTGTGCCCTTCCTGTTCAAAAACTTGGTTTCCTAGCCAGACATCCGCGGATCATCCTTCCCGAACAATAAATCTTTGAAAACTGAGACAAAGCCATTAAAAACTTCATAAAAACAATGGGAGGCCTTGTGCCTCCACAAGGCCTGGTACCAGAATGTTACTGGGTCAAATCCACAACTTATTTTCTTGGAAAGAGAAAGTTTTGGAAATGGACAATAATGCACTATTGCGAAAATCAAGTAGGATGACATAAAAAAATTATTCGATTCTTTGAATCGTGACAACTGGGAACAGATATCAATGGAAATTAGCTTCCCCCAAGCGAAAATGAATTGTTCGTTGACTGTGAAGTACAAAATATAAATAATTATATGGGAAATGCTTGTCATGGATGCCTGCCCCGTTATTCTTGTAAACAACCAAGCAATTTCCCAGAATGGATTTCTAAAGGAACTTACCTGCAACTTTTTGATACCTTCAGGAAATGTCGTCAGGTCTTCAAAGAACTTAGCTAAGATGTCCAACCCTTAATCATGTTTTTCTAGGAACTCGTTGCAGTCTTGTCCTCTTGATCCGAAATCGGATTCAGAAGCCTGACAGGGCTTGAAAAATGATCAAAAATGAAAGTGCTTAGAATCTGACAAAACCAACGCCATTGCGTCTGTCTCGTCTTCCCGATTTCAGTGGTATATTTACTTTGTCAAACGGACTCCGTATGCGAAAGCTATCGCGTTTTGATCGGAATCCCAAATGGGTAAAAAGTCAAAGGTCAACTGGTCAAAAAGTCAACGCTGATGACATCAGCATGCTGACTGTGCAGTAGATGAGGTGGCACTCTCTGGCTAATGGTGATTGGGCAGGTTTGCTGACAGGGCAGACATGTGGCAGGCAACTGGACCAGTCAATGGTTGACAAGTGGCATTTGTCCGTCGAATGGGAAAGTGCCACGTGGCCCAGTCATGGGCAACCACGTGGCACCCAGTCATCAGTCAAAGTGGCAGGTTTCAAAAGTTTTGGGGTCCCTGGGTTTTGAACCCGTGACCAACCACTAAGCCTAAGCGCCTTCAAAATAGTCCTATAACCAATGCGCCCAAATTATTTTATGTTATTAAAACCCACAATATAAAACATATTGCATAGTATTATGGCGCATAAAGGAGGGGGCTGGGGGCTAAGCCCCAGCGCGTGGTTGTGTAAATGCATATGACCTTAAAAGGGGGCGCGCGCTTAGAAAAGGGGGCTTAGGCCCGAATTAACCATATAATATAGTTATAAAGTGGGTATTATAACTAAAATTTGGTTATTTAGTTATTAATTTAGCCATTTTTAATGTAATTAACCCATTTTTTGGGAGTTATTGGGCATTTTTGGAGCCTAAATTTGTGGAGGAAGTTGGAGATGGACAACCAACTTCCCAACTATATAACCAAGGCCTGTTTGAGGCCATGGGGACAACTTTTGAGAGAATTCAGAGCAGAGATGCTGAGGAGAAGCCAAGTCAAAGCCAGTTTGAGGCAGGGAAGCCATTGAGGAGGAGATGTTGTCGGACAGTTTCTGAGAGCTCCGGACGTCCGTTTTGCGTGTCGTTTCTTGTGCATGGTTCTAGAGATCTGGGCGAACATGACCAGATCAGTCTTGAAGCCATTCGGCATTGTAATGATGTACTATTGAGCTTTCAAACAGAAATAAAGAAGCCTCCCCCACAGAGAAAAGGCCCGAAGACGTAGGCAAAGTTGTGTCGAACTCCGTTATCAACCTGCGTATTATGGTTTGTTGTTTTTCATTGCATTTCAGATCTTCATATATGTGAATGGCTGTATAATTCCTTTTCTTTTCTCGTTCTTTCGTTAAGTTTCCCAATGGTCAATTAATTCATGCAAATTAAAAACTCAACCATAAGTCATTCGAAAAATCCTGTCGGATCAAGTGGTATTAGAGCTAGTTGACGTTTGGATTTGAGTTTTGCATGTTAACCAGGGAAAAGCTACAGCATGGTGAAGGCAAGCTTGTTGCAGAGAATCCATTAATTGGATTGAGAAAAAGAGCTTCTCACGGCGAGAAGATGGCATCGGAAGAAGAGATTTCTCAGGATGAGAAAGAGTTCCGGAAAACATTTTTTGCCATGTCGGAGATGGTGCAAGTTTTGTACGAAGATTACTTGGAACGGAAGCGACCAGTTTTGGGTAATTCTTCAAAAGGAAAAAGTGAAGAGGAAGAGGACCATCCTCAAATTCCTCCTTCACCTCCATCAACACCTCCTTCTTCTCCTTCTTCTTCAAGTTCAAGTTCTAAATCTAGTGGAA
>ML795279.1:23027-39875 GCA_009831015.1 Picea engelmannii
TTAAGAGTTTTTATACACTCCTGCAAACAAATTGTATATTGCGGAACTCTGGGCATTGTTTGCAGCTCATGGAAAAATCGAAGAACAATTTTGAGGTCGTCAATCCAGGAACCTGCAATCGAAAAAGTGTGCAAGTATGGAATACGAAAACACTGGCCGAGACTTGATTTTGCTAATCTATTGAAATTTGTAATAGCTTTTCCATTACCTGGCAAGATCTTCTTTGCATGTTTCTGGACAAGTTCTGTAGGGATGGTTGGTTTTCGATACTTTTTTCTTATTAATGACAATTTTTATAGTTGTTGTATGATGTTGTTTTAGTATTAAACCTTTGGTGTTGCATATCTGGAAAGAAGTAGGAGGATGGGAAAAAAAGGAAACAATGACTAGGAGTTGGATTTTTCGTGGACCCGGCAACGCGAGGATCCAAAATAGGGTGACAAGGTTTCTCCAGAAGACATAAGGCCCAAATGACCAAATTGTATAGCTTGGAACATTTGAATGCATAATGTGTAACACAGAAGAGGGGACGATGTCGGAGTCCGGTAGTCAATTTGTGTATGGTGGAGGAACGGGTGCCAATTCTTTCATACCAATGTGTCAAGTTGTCACTAGTAAGAGCACAGTTAATGTATATCAGGAAGGACGTGAAGTTGGTGGGGATGGAAGGCAGTGAAAAATACTTTGAACAAAGTTAATTTATACGAGGAACGCATGATGGAATTGTAGATCATGGATGTTTTGAGTGAAAGATGTATATCATAGAACAATAAACAGTCGAGTTTGTAAGCACGAACCCGACAACCGTGGCCATAAAATTGGCTAAGTATGGAAAGGAAAAACGGTCGGTCGGATTCGTCATGTGAGGATATAGATGGATATGAAGACATGTCAACCCACCAACCCTGGAACCGAATATCATAGAAAGAATACTAAGTATATATCCATAAAGCGATAACAAATGGAAAGAAGAAAAGGCGAGTTTGTATGCGCCAAGACGGAAACCGCGGCCATAAAATTGACTAAGTATGGAAAGGAACAACGGTCGGTCGGATTCGTCATGTCAAGATATACATCGAGATGAAGATATGTCAGCCTGCCAACCCTGCAACACGCGATCATAGTAATATGACAAAGTATATAACCAAAAAGCGATAATGGACGAGAAAAAGAAAAGGGGAAAAGAGCTAAGTATTTGACAGTCGAAATCCAATTTTTATGTTTATTAATGCCAATGTTTTCGAACCCTTGCTGGGTTCTCACTAGCAAAAGCATAAACTACAAAACACATAAGTTCTTTGGCTGCAAGATGTATATGATGAAACATGGGACATAGGTGTTGGATACCGCGATAATTGGTTAAGTATTGTCCAAGTGAAAGTTTTGATATTTATTTCAATAGTATTCATACTAATATGTATTAATGGAGAAATTTTTTATATTTATTTGAATACTATTCATACTAATATATAGTCATGGATCATTTATGTTTCAAATGCAAATCATCTCCCAATTTGCAGGATTCTCTTCAGTTTGCAAATTTCGTAGAAACCATGAAATGTTTTACTGCAAGATGTATATAACGCAACAAGAAGCAGCATAGTTCTAAAGCGCCAACCTGGCAACTGTGGTCATAAGATTGGCTAAGTATGGAAAGGAACAATGGTCAGTCATATTCATCATGTGAGGATATAGATGGAGATGAAGATATGTCAGTCGACCAACCCTGGGACCCACGATAATAGAAAGGAGATTAACTATATAACCAGGAAGCGATAATAGATGGGAAGAAGAAAAGGGGAAAAGCGCTAAGTATCCCAGAGAAGAAAATCGTTTGTTCCTTTATTAATGCCAAGATTTTTGAACCCCTAGTGAGTCATCACTAGTTAAAGCATAAATTGCAGATCATGGAAGTTCTTTGGCTGCAAGATGTATATGATGGAACATGGGACATAGTTGTTTTGAACCCCTGGTGATTTATCAATAGTTAAAGTATAAGTTGCAGATCATGGAAGTTCTTTGGCTGCAAGATGTATATGATGGAACAAGGGACATAGTTGTTGGATATCGGAAACCTGTGGCCCGGTGGCCAGAAGGTGAGTAATCATTAGTTAAAGGATAAATTGCAGATCACGAAATCTCTTTGGATGTAAGATGTATATGACAGAATAGAGAACATAGTTGTTGAATACCGCAAACTCGGGACCCGGTGGCCAGATAATTGGCTAAGTTTTGTCTAAGAGGAATTTTTTATATTTATTCCAATAGTAATCATATTAGTATATATGCACATATATTATGAAATAGAAGAAGATGCAATATATGCAAGATATTGAACATGAACATAGAGTCAACACTTGAGTTTCCTTGTTGTAACTCATCAATTCATTCTATTTATAGGACCGAAAGAATAAAAGCAGGACGGGTCCTCCAATTTCTTTCTTTAAGTATAGGGTCGGCGCCACATAAGTATGGCCTATGACAAATTATTCTTCCATGTAAAATGTAAAACAACGAGCATAGTATCCTTTATTTAAATTGAAGTATTGGGTAGCAGAAAGAAAATCTTTTCGTCCATGTTTAACGACACACAGGAAAAAAAGGTACAAAATAAAATGAAAAGCAATACCAGAGATTGGAAAACACCATAAAAAAAAAACCGCAAATATTCTATATTCAAATAAGATGGGTTACAAAATACAGCTGAGATTATTTTCCATAATGATTGTGATTTGGCCTGCTATCGACCAATAAAAAATATGTACAATGATGAAGCTTGTTGACAGTTTTCTTGACAATCAAATCCTTTATTCGCAAAAAACGATTTGAATATCAATTTTGGGTCTTGGACTTAATTGGTGCTTCTAACTAGATCTATCCTAGTTTTTTTAATAGCTTATCTCTTCTAGATATGGGTTGCTTGCATTGGTTGGTTATTCAACATTCCATTCCTTTTTAAGTATTAGTTTCCCTCTGGCGTTAAAAACTTGGGGTTTAAGGTGCTTTCCTTGTAATGTTCCTGACCATTGACATCCGAGACAACTTAGAAATGTGATTTGGACCCAATTCAAAGTCAAGGGAGTAATTTTATGTGACATCAGCTATGGGGCAGAAAAAAAATTCAAGTATGTTGTGACTGTTATTCTCCCTATATTCGATCATTTGATTGGTTGAAAAGCCTGCCTAAATATTTGTATGTTGAAATTCTTTGTTTTATTACAGTAAATTGGAAGGAACGTCTAAGCCAGCTACAAAACGTTCTTATGTTGAAGTACATGACTTCTTCCGGAAGCACAGGTCTGGAAAGTGTATCAAATGTTGCAGATCGCACCAACACAAGTCTAAAAAGTGTATCAAATGTTGCAGATCACATCAGAATATATCTCTCGTCATAGTGGTGGAAGATATGGCGGCCCACAGAAAGGTTTAGAATGTTCGAAGTTGACGCCAAAAATGTGGAGTCTCTAATTACATCTAGAGGAAAGAGAACAAACTTTAACAAAGAACATGGTTTTCTGTCAAGTCTGTTACCACACCCAGAAGTAGCTCAACAAACTTTGAAATACAAACTTTTGTAGTGATCATATGTCCTTTTAGTCTGTTACCACACCCAGAAGTAGCTCAACAAACTTTGAAATACAAACTTTTGTAGTGATCATATGTCCTTTTATCCACCCATACAGTTTATGTTACCCTCTTCTGAGTACATTTACGAATGGAGTAATATTTCGCGTCATTTACGAACATCACAGACCACTTTGCAAGCCACGGTAAGTGTGACGCCCCTTACAAAGACAAAGTCTTGTGTGATCTGTAGAATTTGATACACTTGCCAAATCTGTGTTGTTGGAAGAAACTATATAGTTCAACGAAGAAGTATGTTGCACGTGACCTGAAAATCCATTACAAATCCCAGCAAGAAAACAAAGAAGATCAACAAACAAATCTCTAGGCAGGCTTTTCAACCAACCAAAGCATCGAATACAGGGAGAACACCAACTAGAAGATACTTGTTCTTTTCTTTTCCCCCTTTCTGAGTTTATGTTGGATAACAGAGTTTTTTTTTGGCTCAAAGATCATGTCACATAAAACCAGTCTCTCTTCTTTCATTTGGGCCTCAATCGCATCTCTAAGTTGTCTTACATGTCCATGATCAGGAACATTAGAACTAAGGCACCCTAAAGCCCAACTCTTTGATGATAGAGAGAAATGGCAATAAGTATTTAAAAGAAACGCTGGAGGATGGTAGTATGATCTTCCATAGATTTTGGGTTAATTCACTTTAATGACAGATGTTCTCGATATTTTCACTTATTAATGCTAATCTTTTCGAATGTGTACGTTGAATAGTGACTAATACCACGTATTAACATTCCCATATCCGAGCAGATTCTCAAATATGACATCTAACATATGCACAATATTAAAGAGGGACATGACGTCAAGGCCTCTGTGGGTGATACGTTCATGGATGACAACGAGCTAGTACAGTACTGCTATGTTACTATGATGAAGCCTTTAAAAAACTAAAAGAGCCAATATTTTTTATTTTTTTTGCAAATTCAAAATGCAAGCAAAAGAAATTACCAGATCCCATAATACCCGCATGTCTATTCATTTTAATGGGAGATGTCCTTGAGCTTTCCTCTTATTAAAGGAAATATTTTCGATTATGTTTGGTCGGTTGTGAATTTTGAAAGAATAATTAATGTCTATTGGGAAGGGCGAAAGGTAGCAGGGATGGAGAGGAGCAACAAATGATTTTAAAATTTTATGAACCCGAAAAGGCGCCAACCCGCCAAACTTTGAAAACTTGACTAGGAATGGAAATGTAGGTCGAACAGACAAACTCATCGCAGGCAGAGACACGGTTGCGAGTTCGAGGAGGACGGGGTCGAATTATAGAGCATGAAAGTTTTGGGTGCGAGATGTATACACCAAACACGATCTACCATAGTTCGATAGCACCTATCCGTGAAGCCGCATCCATAAAATTTGCTAAGTATGCAACCGAACAGTGGTCGATTGGTAATGATTTGTCAGTTTGCCACACTGGGAACCCGCGACCACAGAAACGTGAGAAAGTATAGAAGCAGAAACACAACTTCCGTGCAGAAAAAAAGGGGAGAGAAAAATTATATCACTCACACAACAAAACTTAGTCTCATAACTATGAAACCACAGTAAGACATAAGCCATGGAAAAAACATCTCTATCTATGAAATATAGTTTGATGCCGACAAACTCTGGTTGAAGGTGGAAGAGAAGCAATTTACATCGACTGCAACTTTTTGTATGTTATTTTATCTGAATAGTATTTTATGGGGAGTCAACTACAAACAATGTAACATTAGATCCAACTGCGGATGCGGCACCCCAACATTGCAAACCTTAGGAAAACAAGATCAAGCAACAAACAACAACCTAGTTAAGAAGCACCAAAAGGCCCAATTGCAGCTACAGAACCCAAACCCTCCAAAGTCAAATCGAACAACAATAAAAAGAATCCAGCGAACAAAGAAGCAAGCAGCAACCAGCCCACTAGGAATGATGCAGTTCCAATCGTGGTTGCAGAACCTCAAACATGCAAACTGCAACAAGATGAACAGATGCAATTTACATCGACTGCAAATTTTTGTATGTTATTTTATCTTAATAGTATTTTATGGGCAGTCAACTACAAAACAATGTAACAATAGATCCAACTACAGATGCAACACCCCAACATTGCAAATCTTACGCAAAGAAAAGCAAGCAACAAACAAGAAACCAGTTAGAACCACGAAAAGGCCCAACTACAGCCGCAGGACCCGAACCCTGCAAAGTCGAATCAAACAACAATAAACATCATCCAATGAACAAAGAAGCAAACATCAGCCAGTTCACCATGAATGACGCAGTTCCAATCGCGGTTGCAGGTTGCAGAACCCCAAACATGCAAACTGCAACAAAACGGACAGACAAACAAGAACAACAACAACAACAAACAAATAAGAAATCAATGGAGATGCAAGAAGCAAGCATGGACCGGTAAAGCAACAATGACGCTGAAGAACAGTATTGCCCAAATTGACTGCAAAGAACATTGCATATAAAATAAAATAAAAGAATAAAATGTATTGTAACAGGCCTGCTAAGTAAACATTCAACGTTTCCAAGCCTATTAGGTAAACATTTAAGTCTCTTAGAAATAATCTGTAAACATTTAAGAAAAAAATGCAATGTGGCAAGTCTCTAATGTACCAAAATAAATTTACTATAATTTATGTAACAATAATTCAAACAGTAGAGAATCTATTCGAAGGACAAGATTTTGATATGCTAGCATATCAAACATTGGCATAAATTTAGCTAGCAGACAATGCTAAGTCAAACATTCAAACTTATGCTAGCATTAATCCACCTTTCAGCAAAGCATAAGAAAATATATGATTCAAAAATACCATATATGATCAAATACTTTGGATATGCCAACATATATAACATTGGGAATAGCAAAGCACCCAATAAGACCTCTAATCTGTTGTCCAATCAGATCATGATATATATGGTTTTTTTTATTATATAAAAATCAAAGATTTGAATTCCTTGATTTCAACAATAGATAATATGGAAATATGTGTGGTCAAAGGACAAAGTAATACAAGGACTAATAATGAAGACCCTCAACTTGATCTTAATGTTCCATGGTTTTAGATATTCAATAACTTTATTAAATAAAAAAAATGTTTAAAATTATCATTAAAAATATGAAAAATATTAACTTACAAAAATTAATTATTAAACACAATTATTAAAAAAAATTATTAAAAAAAATTATTCATTTAAATATTACATTAACGTCTCAACCCTCACAAATAGCATATCAGTGTCAAAGACTATGTTTTTCTAAATGATACAATTACTTTCTAAATAAAAATAATAAATTCATGAAGTTAATTTAAACATTATTTTCTAATAAAAAATATATATATCTCTAATAGGTATTCTTAATTTAGAAATTATTTTTATAATAAAAAATATTCTTATAAATTTGAATTACAACTAATGCATTGATTGCATTGTTTGTATTAAAGAATCATTAACTTTTTAATGTATTTTAAATTTACAAACATTTTTAAATTTTCTGTCTTTCTCCCTTTTAAAGTCACCAATTGAAAAGGAAAAGTGTTGAATTAAAATAATCCAATCCGTCCCATATTAGGCTTTACAAAATTCTAAGCTTACAAAAATATAGTCGTTTTTTCAATGAAAACAGAAGAAAAAAAAAAAAAAAATTACACATAGTTTCGAGTCCATGGAAGTTTTGACCCTCATATGACGACCCACCATGTTCCTTCATACACCGTATTTTCCCATCCACTCTGCTTTAAAGAAAGCCCTCTGGAAGTTGCAACGTCTGATTTATAAGAAACATGGGTGGCCCCATTCGCCCGCCACAAATGCCAACATCCACTTCTAAAAATCAAGTTATGGACAAAAATTTCAATATCCGTCTACCTTCTAGAAAAGAATTATTTTCCCAAAACGTGAATTGTTTTATCTGATTCGTGTACGTGTCTGGTTAATTAAAAACAAATCATTTCCAAAAGCTTTAATAATCTTATCTTATTTTAAGATATATACCCATAACAACCAATACATAATACATCATACGTCATTATAAGAGACTTATTATTTTGAAGATTTGTTGATGGTGTGTTGCTTCGTTGTGTAAACAATGAAGACAGATGGAAACTGTTGCAAGAAGCTCATGGTTCATCATGTTCTGTCATTCATGTAGGAGGTTATTTTTCTACAAAAACCAAAACCACTACTTTCAAGATTATTATAAAAGGATACTATTGGCCTTCAATATTTCGTGATTTTTTGTCTTTTTGAGATTTTGTGACAAGTGTCAAAAGTTTGTTGGGAAAGAGCGCCTTTCAGCCATGCCATTACAACCTGTCCTACCATACTTTCCCTTTTCAAAGTGGGGATTGGATTTTATTGGTCTTATTAATCCTCCGTCTTCAACTGGACAAGTTTTATTTTGATAGCCACTGACTATTTTACAAAATGGGTTGAGGTTGTCCCACTTAAGCATTTCACAGATGATCAGGTAATTTCTTTCCTTGAGGATAACATTTTTTCCAGATTTGGTCTTCCATTGGAAAATATTACAAATAATGGTCCCACTTTCATTTCTGCTAAGATGACTCAATTTTTAGCTAAGTTGGGGGTTAAACATTTCACCTCATCAACTTATTATCCCCAAGGGAATGGGAAGGCTGAGTCTACCAACAAAAATCTAGTAAGAATCATCAAAAGGCTCATCGAAGACAAGCCTCATTAGTGGCACACTCTCGTCACTTACACACTCTGGGCAGATTGAACTACCGCCAAGGTAAGCACTGGTTGCACTCCTTTCCAGCATGTTTATGTTCAAGAATCCCTCCTACCAACTGAGATGGAACTTTCTTCCCTAAGGGTAATGCTACATATCGAAGAATTAAATTATTCCAATGTTTCACAAAGGATAAATGCACTCCTAGCTTTGGAAAAGCAAAGGATGTTTTCTTTGGATAATATAAAAAGGAGACAACAAATTGTTAAGAAGTATTTCAACAAGAGTGCCAAGACTGTCAAATTTAAGGTCAATGAAAAAGTATTGATGTGGGATTCAGCTCACGCTGATAGGAGAAGACATTCAAAATTTCAAAAATTATGGCTGCGTCCTTTCAATATCGCTTTTGTCTTAGGTACTAACTCTTACATTCTAAAATATTTACAGGAGCATTTGTTTTCCTACATAAGTAACGGTTACGTGGAACCAACTTGAAAAGCTCTTACGTTGTTTAGGTTTTCTGTGGATTAGTATTTTAGCTCTGCTTTCAGTTTTCACTATTTTCTTTCTTTTCTGCTTTACAGTAGTGTGATTTATGTTTCTGTTTTAAACATTTCCTACTGCTTTTACATTTTTGTCATTTCATTTCGGTTGTTTAAAATTTGCAATTTTATTTTGTTACGATTTTTATTACTTTTTCATCTTTTTAATTGATTTTGGTCAAGAATAAGATATTGGATCAATTCTGCCACAGTGACACTTCTGCAAGATAATGTTAGTCAATAACAATCAAGCTTACACATCTATTACAATGTTTCCCCTGAAGACACACTTGAATTTGTTATCTTCTTTCACTATTGTCTTATAAGAGATTGGTTATCTCCCGCTTCTTCTTTCCATTTCTTCGTCCATTTGAGAAATAAAAGAGAAAGTCCATTATTTTTTCTCCTTGAAGTAAAGAGCAAAATCTAGTTGAATGATTATGCATACAGGGATAAACCCCTTCATACTTAACATTTTTCATGAGTTATTCCCAAATTCCCGGTCATTTTTCCATTAAATCCGCTCACTTCCCCCTGTTGCATAATCATTTTGGTTATATCTTCTTAAATCTACTGTTCTTGGTCTGCTAAACCATGTGTTTTGAGTTCTAAATCTGTTGGAAACAAATTTCGTTGTGGAGTCGCCAGTTTGTTGATGATTAAAATCGCAATGAGGATTTGGCCTACAAAGTATTGCTAAAGCCTATTAATTATAAGCTAATGATATATATAATACTAGTAGGTGGGACCCCATTGTAGGTTGGAGTATCAAATCTGGTTCTTATTTGATGTTTTTACTGTTGTTTGGCACTGCTTACAGGTTTGAGCATGATTGATGATCAATGTTGGTTCTATTCACGATAGATGGATGATGGATAATGCATGTTTGTTCTCTTGCTCTAAGCTCAAATGCCAAGCTGTAATGGCTTATGATATCCATTATTACCTTTTTTATTTCCTCCTTGAATTATTACTTGTGCCACCTGCAAAAGATACATGTTAGTAGCAACAAATAATAACAATTGAAAAGAAATAAAGAAATACAAACAAAATCCAAAAGAGAGGGATTATCCTACTATGCGTTACGATGTTGCTCTATGCATTTGAAGCTAAGAAAAATGGTGTTAATCTAAAAAAACGATGTAAATGTCTATGCGATATATTGAGTTATGTGAAGGCACATTTGATATGCGTTAAGGTATGTTTGACAATGGTTAATATGGTGGTGCATTTTGGATGTTGGTTTCAGTGCATTGGTTAATGGAATGAATTAATGAAATGGTGGCTAGCACGTACTAAGTGATTAAATGAGTAAGGGATGGAAGCGACATGCATTTACTACGCGTCACTCCATAACCCTCCCACTGGTTGTCACCCTAGCTTGGTTGTTGTTCAATTGTGCTCTATTGTGGTTAAACTCCGATTTTCAAGCAAGAGAAGAACCACTCAACCAAGCTCGCATTTTTAAGGCATTTGGTTACAGGAATGAGCTTTTCAAGCAAAAGGTTGAAAATCGAGGCCCACCATGCCCCTAACAAAGGGAAATCCACTACTGCTCCTTCCCCACCTTCAAATGATTCTGATAAATCAGTGTCCTCCCGCATGCAATCGAGGGATGATTTCTCTCATGTGATCACCGAGATTAGGCCTAAGGGCTCCACACAGCCTAAGGAAAATTTAGAGAGTTTAAAAGGTGATAGTAGAAAAAGAGGAAGGAATGCCTCACTGACTGGAAAATATGGATTTTAAGTTTTATTTATTTATCTGTTGTTGAGAACAGTTGACTTTAGATTTTTTGGACAACAGGATTTTTGGATATATTGGTAATATATTTTTGAAAATAATCTCAAATATCAATGAGATAATTTGTCAAATAAGAATGTGATGATGGGAGTCACAAGGAGGGGTGTTTTTCTTAATTAACTAGTTATGTTATGATTGTTAAGAGCTAAATGGGAGTCACAAGGGGTACCACCTACTAGTTATTATTTATTTATAACCCTTATTATGATTTATGACTTTTACTCCTAGCTAAAAAGTTGGTTGAGTTATTAGTTAAATTAACTAATGAGGTAGTTCAACTACTTCATCCAATTCTAATTTCTTAAAAGCAAAAGGAAAGGGAGGAACAAGAGGAGGATAGAAGGAGAAGCATACTAAGGTTTGATCTTTGAGTTTATGTTGAGATAGTTCAGTTTTCATTCATTCCTTAATTTATCACAAGCCTAATTCTTTTTTATGATAGCGGGGTCTTATTGTAGACAACAATATTCAGGGATGAATCACATCATTCGGACACTCGTTTTTCAGAGGTGTTGATCTATCTTTGATAGTCTGTGTAGACTTGTCTGTTTGTGAATTAGTTTTCATGACTGAAAAAAGGCTATTGTGTAGAGTCGAGTGGGCAACAGTCTGTGGCATGTTGATCCATCTTTTAGAGTTCAGTTTTGATTTTCTGTCAGAGGTCCTTTTGTATGTTCCATCGGGGATGTCTAAGTTTGACTTTTGTCCAAAACTTCTTCATGAAATTTTGTAAAGAGAATGACTCTTTGGTGAATTGGAATGAAATAGAGGATTGCTTTATGTCTCATCTGTCTTGATTGTCATCTTTGTGTATTTTCTTCTGTCTTTACATTTATTTCAGCAACTGTTATATTCATAAAATCATATAAATAATGAATTTTCCAGCAAGCTTTTATTTATAAAAAGACTAGCCTAAGCACTTGTAATCAATACTTGTGAGTTAGGATATTAATTTTGATGGCTATAAACATAGGGTCACATTATCGTCTATTTTTCTTTAGCCAAGAAGAATATGAAAATGCTTGAGTAAGATCATTTCATATATTTTCCTCAACAAACCCTAGGTCTGTGAAAAGTCTTGTGATAGAGAACAGATGGTGAGTTTGCGGTGGATGCACGTTTGGGGTTCTTTGCAACAGTTGTAAAATTTGTTCCAAAAGATAATTATTGATGTGATGAATATGTTTATGAGTGTCTTGGTGAGGTGAGGTGAGTCGTTTGACTTCTCCCAAGTTGTAAACCAAGCCAGTAGTGCTCATATTGTAATTGTTTTGCAATAATAATACTTAATTGGGTGTTAGGAACATTTCATGACTCTTGCACTATATCTTCGTGTCTCTTGTTTTTTTCACAAGTGTTCTCTTCATTTCATGGATGTATGCTTAAATGACTAAGTGTTAAGGCTATTAACGAATTGTCTAATTATACAATAGAGTAGGAGTGTGACTCACCCGTAACCTAGAATGGAGTATGGGTATGATCTAGATGAAGAGGCATAGTCTGGAAAAAGTATCGTTGGTGTTTCCAAGCATCCAAGTTAGAAATGTTGTGGTGTTGCATGCCCTCAAGAGGTGCACGATCGTAAGATTCGGGTAAGCACATTGTGGGGACGTGAAAGATGGTATCAGAGCTTGTTTGTTGCATATTTTGAATAAGGGTTGGTGAGATCTTCACCACTATCTCAATGATAAATGGTATTAGAGATTAAGGTACACTCTACTACTATGGTGGTGATAGTGGTGATAGAGTGTACCAAGAAGAAAATTTGGTACAGAGATAGTTCAGTGGGAACATTCGTAGATTTGGTGAACAGTTCAGTGGAGTGAGTTGGTTCATAACAAAGAATTTTCATTAGACTTACGATATAAGATTCCAGTTAAGGACGTGGTGGAAGATTGATCTGGGTGCACACCTTGTATAGACCAAGAGCAGAGTTTGTGGTGAAATGAAGCACTTGGACAGGGTGGGTGATCACATAACTCATCGCAAAACTTGTCATAGAGTTGATTGCATAGAAAGTTTTCGAAAAGACTTGGTGAAGGTTCAGTAAGGTGGACTGACCTTTTATAGAGACAGTTTGGGTGCAGAATTGGTTGGTTTGATTTGTGGTGGAAGTAAGTGCCAAACCTGTTGTGCACACCTTGAAGGGACCAAGCATGGATTTCATTGGGTGTACCGAGCACTTGGGAAAGGTGGATGAATGTAAGACTTTTCACAGATCTAACCATAGAAGTGATCGTAGAGGGTGATCACATAAGTGATTGTGAAGGGGAGTAGTTCTGGGTTGCAACAAGTTGAATCACTCGGTTGTGTTGGACGACTTGAGGAAACCTAGAGTATTTTTACAACTAGGCAGTTGGTTGGGCACATTTTCATCATGAAATCTTCATGTCATGCATCATTGAGAACAACAGTTGAGTTGAGTTGGGTTTTTGGATAAGTAGGTCAACCACAACCTTCGAACGAGTTGACTCTTCACATACTTACGTAAGTCAGTTAAAAACAATATGACTTGGAAGTTAGGAAACATGTGCATGGTGCCTTGAAGTGGAAGCATTCAAGGTGTGGAGATGGAAGGACATTGGAGATGAGTTAGGCCTATTGTATGAGAATTTTGGGACTTAGATGTTTTCTAAAATAGATGGATGGACTTGGCCTTGTATCACATCAAAGGTGCTTGCAGGTTTGTGTAGTTGCATACGGTGATTGAGGGGAGTTCATTTGCACAATCAGTGTCTTGGGAAAGTGAAGGTATAAGACATTAGACTTAAACCATGGGTGCAACCAAGGATGTCATTGGAAAGGTATGGTTGTCTTTGAGTTCCTTCATTTACTAAGTGTTGAAGTGATATCTTTGAATGGAAGTGGGATGACTTGGTGGTTCAAGTGTAATATGTTTCCACGGTGAAAAATGAAAGACTTGAGGGTGACTCAAGTGGTGCATATTTGAAGAAGGCATGTAGCAGTTTCAGACGTCTTGATTTGGGTGAATGTGCGGAGAGCTTTGGGAAACCTGTTTGGATGAATCCTATAGTGGATTTAGGAATATTTGGATGCAATTATGGAGGTAGCTTGAGGAAGGTGCCTAACTCTTGGATGAGGCACCTTGGTGCCTTAGCTAGATTCGTTGGGTCATACAATGATTTGACAATCATGATGACAGTGCCAAATTTGGATGGTTGTAGGTGGTGCAAGGAAGTTTTTTTCTAAAATATGGATGGATTCAACAGAGAATTCAACCAATAATTGTTGGTAGTCGACCTGAATGGGAAAAATGCAGACCAAGTGACTTGGGTGGTGTTCTCTCAGCTTTGGTATGGGACATTGAATGAGGAAAAGTGCACCTCGATGAATTGCGGATGATTGTGCAATGACTTAGAGATCTGGGAGGGTCATTGGTTAAGGTTGGCAGAAGTATTGGTTCGAACATGCCTAAGGCATGAAATTTCTTTGAAGTGAGTCATTTTACTTGGGGCACTTTGGACAATGCGTTGGGACATTTGAGGAGTGTAGGATTTTTGGACACACTCATTCAGATGTTGAGTTGCAGAGAGGTGACTTGATGAAAGGAGGCAAGTTGAAGACTTGTCTTCATTTGGAGGATTGTGCGGACATAGAGATTGCAACATGAAGATATTACTTGGACATGAGAATTTCTCTTCTTTGGGGTAGCATGGTTGAGGGTGAATCCTAACCATTCCAAGGCATAGAGAGGTAGATCTAGCAGCATGGACGAGTGACGAAATAGATGGAAAAAGGAAGTATGGGAGTGAAATTATTGGTGTAGATTGGCTAACTATTCCCATGAGGTGGAAAGTGGAGTCAATTTGTTGCAAATGAATTCATTTCGGGGTGACTTCATAGTGAAGCAAGGTGAGGGGTGACCTTTCCTTCGTCTAACAGTTGCACGAATGGATCAAACTGTTAAAGGAAGTGACTGGTTTTTGCATGAGGGTGTTTAGTCTCAAGGAATGTGAAGGTTGGACTGGCCATTCAAGTAGTTCACAACTTGGGAGATGAAAACAACATGACAGGGGAGTCAAGAGTACATATGCACCTGTAGGTTCAAAGTGCATCACTTAGAAATTGTGGAAGATCTCCTTGATGAAGATCAGATGATGGAGACAACAATGAGGCAAGGGTGGACACTTTCCTTAGTCTTTGGAGTTGGATGGAGTGACAGAGATGCAGAAAGAAAAGACTAAGTCCGAGCATGGAGATGCACATTTCAAGCACTGGATGCAACAGTTGGACTAGTTACCCAATTAGTGCAAGACTTGATGCTAGCATCGTTTGGAGACATGACAGAGTTGGTTGAAGTTTGGATGCAGTATAAATCTCACAGGATTTCAACACTTAGACATTTTTGGAGTTTTCATAGAGGTTGAAATAATAGTTGAGGCAGTAGCAGTAGTAAAAAAACGAAGAGTGATCATCACAACAAGACAATGGCAGCATGTGCATTGCACAAAAAGTTGGAGAAGAGACATATTTCCATTATAAAGGAAAAATTGGTAGCAAACAACTTTGGGAAGAGGACATTGTGGATGGTTACACAAGTTGCGGATGATTGCAGCGCGAGTTGGAAACTTGGGGTTTCCACTTTGCAAGGAAAATTGAGGTTTCCAGACAACATGAAACTTGGGGTTTCCAACATACTTAGTTGTGATGCTAGCATCGTTTGGAGACATGACAGAGTTGGTTGAAGTATGGATGCAGTATAAATCTCACAGGATTTCAACACTTAGACATTTTTGGAGTTTTCATAGAGGTTGAAATAATAGTTCGGGTAGAGACTTGGAGATCACACATTTTGTGGACGTTGTCGGGGATGGCAATAAATTGAGGTGGGGGGGGTTGTAAGGTATTCGATTAGAAGTTCATAGAGACCCTCACCCAAGTCCTCAAGGAGACATAATTTGGGGTTACTACAACACCAAAGGATCACATCGGTTGGCAAAGTGGACTCCTTGGATGCATGAACACGCCAAGGGGCTTGCCCAAGCATGCAACAACCAAGAGAAGGGGTGCACCAAAGAGGTTTTAGGGCGTGTCAACATGAGGAGTAGACCAAGGTTGGGGGGTGTTGGTCCCAAGGGACACGATGGTTGACGATCACATGGGTTCATTTGGGTGCACTGGGTCCATAAAGGTGCATGACAATTCATTTGGGAATGTTGGTCTGCGAAGGGACATGACACACCCAAAGGACACAACGTTTTGTGATGGTAACGTTTGAATTCCATATAAGAGAACAATGGTGCATAGCCAAGGAAGGAATATTTTCACAACAAGGAGAGAAATATCAATGCTACGATTTTTAGGCATACTTGGATGAAGAGGGGAAATCTCCCTTAAGGATCCAAGTTGCTCTACATGGGAGGACTTGTGCTTCTTTGAGGTGATTATGTGGATAGAGTTGGGGTGAACTTACTTTTCATTGAGTTTGGGAAAGCCTTTTCACAGGTTTGGGTGTGCCAACTATGAGAAAAAACCACAAGTTTGTGCGAAGTCTTGTGACAGAAAAGAGACGATGAGTCTGTGGTGGATGCACGTTTGGGGTGCTCTGCAGGAGTTGCGAAAGTTGTTGCAGAAGACGAGTCTTGGTGTGACAAATCTGTGTATGAGTGTCTTGATGAGGTGAGGCGAGTCATGCGACTCTTCCCAAGTTGTAAACTGAGCCACTAGTGCTCATATTGTAATTTTTTCACCATAATAAGACTTAATTGGTTATAAGGCATGGTTTGTGTCGCTTGCACTATATTTGTGTGTCTCTTGTTTACTTCACAAGTGTTCTCTTTGTTTCATGGATGTATGCTTAAATGACTATGTTAAGATTGTTAACAAATTGTCTAAGTATACAAGAGAGTTACACTAGAGAATGAGTGTGACTGGCTTGTAGCCTAGAATGGAGAATGGGTATTCTCTAGGTGAAGAGGCGTAGTTCGGATGAAGTATCCATGGTGTTGCCAAGCAACCAAGTGAGAAGCGTCATGGTGTCGCATGCCCTCAAGAGGTGCACAATCACAAGATTTAGACAAGTAAACTATGAGGACAGAAACGTGACATTTCACATTTCATCATCAATTAAACTGCACACTTACTTATATATATATATATATATATATATATATATATATATATATATATATATATATATATATATATATATATATA
>ML795279.1:90237-111988 GCA_009831015.1 Picea engelmannii
TTAGATTAGTTCTACTTCAGTCCTGCATATACAGTGCGTGTGCTTCGTCAGTCTACGTACCCCGGGTTGACAATTAAATGGTTGGGCAAGTACTACAACGTTATTATAACGACATATATTTCGCCTAACAATATGGTTGGCCTATACTAGGGGGTATAACGGATGTAGCTAGAGTCTGTTGCCCCCCAGTCGATTGAGGATTACGTTATATCAGAGGTTTCCAATATTGGGCCAAGGATGGGGGTATGTTTTTTCCATAGGGTGGGGTCGGTGGGGGTTGTCCTCCAATCGGGGGTTGAGTTCCAGTTGGGGGTTGTGTTCCAATTGGGATTTGTGTTCCAATAGGAATTTTCCCTACAAGGGGGGGTTGAGTCAAACCTCCTTGTTGAAATTGTCCACCAACAAGAATTTGGTAATTTGGTGTGAATGACGGGATGGTGCCACTAGGATCGGTGCCACTGATAGAGGATTGAAAAATCCCTCCAAAAGGGGGTTGAGGAAGTGTCGGAATGAAGTCGAGAGGAGAGTGCCCAGAAGAAGAGGGACCACCAGAAGTTCCAGATGGGGTTTGCGTAGGAGTGGGAATAGAAGCATTCAATGCACGGTATCCAGGTGGAAGCATCGAGGTGACACTGGGCGAGAGCGGTGTGCCAATGGGGGCTTGACTAGCGGCTGTAATCCGGGTGTGAATACTCGTAGTATCTGTGTAATGGGCCATTTCTAGAGGGATGGTCAAGATGTGGTCAGTTCATGGAGCTTTTGTACCAGGAAAATAATAAGCAGTAGTAAAAGGTACTGCGTCTAGGTCAGAGGTTTCGAGGAACGCAGGTGATACGGTGATTTCAATGTCTGATCCTGAACCAAAGAGATCTCGTCTAAAAACGCCAGTAGACCAAAAAGGATCTTGGCCTTCCGATCCTGGAAAAGGTCCAGTCGTTGATCGAGAAGACACAACAACTAAATCTCCGGAAGAATTCACTCGCATAATACGTCTCTCAGAATCAGGGTGAAGTCGAAAATCCTCTCGAGAATTGGTAATTCAGAACTGTTCTAGAGAGTCAGTTCTTTCCACTTGTGGAGTGGTGACGTCTTGGAATTCACTCTGTTGAGGAGAGCCCTCTGGTGAGATTGTAGGCAGGGGTTGAGAACCTTCCATATTTTCTGGAGTTAAGCCCTGCATTCTACGTGAACGACGTGGAGGGTCTATTGTGAACAAGTTACAAACTTACGAAGAAAGTCCTATGGTCAACTTGGGTAAGCAAACAACATGCTCTAGTAAAAAATCTAAGAAACAACACCAAGCAAACAAGACCTTCTAATTCTGAAGTCACTAGTTGGTGATGAAATCCAACGTCGCAACAACGAGACAAGAAGGAGCTGGGCTAGGGTGGAAAAGTTACATTGATGACATGCTTAACAGACTTACACCCTGGTGCAAGCTCCCACACATAATCGTGGGTATACCCTCCAAGGAGCCCGAGTGAGTTTGGCCAACGTCAATTCCAGGTACCGTGAAGAATTGCCCCTTCACAATCACCTTGTGTAAGACCCTAAAAAGATAGGCCACTAAGGTTACCACTAACAACAATAAATCCTGGGGGGACCATCGATAGTCCGATCCACATGCAAGGGCAGGGTATCTAGCCCAAAATCAACTCGAGAGGCTTCCATTCATCATTGTGGGTATACCTCCAAGTGACCCCTGTAATATGTGCAATCTCTACACCAATATCAACAAAGCAGGGTGAGTAACTCTTTTAATATCAATGTGGCCTCGGGTTTAACCCTTGTGTGAGAAGGGCTTCCCAGGAGGAAATGTTGTAAATGGAATTTGACACTCCTTAACACAAGATGTTATTGTGTGTTTTGTGCTTTGGAGAGTGTATCTCTCTACCTATTCCAAAGTGCTAGCCTAGCTAATTGTTGGTGGAATAGAGTCCTATAAAAGAGTTACTAGTTAAATTTAAAAATTGTGCAATGTTATTAAGGGTTGTTGTTACTCAAGGGAAACAGAGATGAAACCGATGTTGTGTGAGACTCTGACCCAACAATGCATAGATAGGAATGAAATATATCAATTTTTATTCGATGAATCTTATGTACGGGAGGGAAAGAGAAGTTTTCCGGAACAATCTTGAACTACGCTATGCAATCTCCTTTAAAATGCAATCTCAATGAATCACGTAAAAATGACAATTCTCTATTTGTTCTATTTCAATGATTGATTTCCAATATTTTCAAAATGAAAATGTTTTTAAAAAGAAAAATGTTTTTTTTACTTTTCAAAAAGATCTACACCATGGTGGTGAAAGTAAGGAAAACCAATAACTAATGAACAAGCAATAAACGAAACCCAAACCAATCTTTCAATGGAAACAAAAATGACAAGCAGACAAGACTAGTTTTTTCAATTGCACGAGAACAATGACCTTCCAAGTAATGAACAAATGAGAAAGACAAAAAATCCCAACTTTCAAACTGATCACCAGCTCCTAACCAAACAAGTACTCTGATTCCAGTATCAGAGAGTATATCCTTCCTAAGAAAACTCAAGAGATGAGAGTTGAGAAAAAGATGGACAAGAAGAGCCTTTGATTTCCGAAGACTGATCGTGCACAAAATCCGAAGTCAAGAAACAATCAACCAGTGGTCCAAGAAGTTCTTTTCAGACACTTATACAGATCTAGACATTTGAACATACCAAAGCTTTAAATCCAAAAATTTAAAAAATGGGTTCGCAGACTATCAGTAATGTACAGCGGGAATGGAGCATTCTCGCAGGCTAGCTTCAAGCAGGGTGCGAGAACCTTGCATTGGATTGAAAGGCAGGATGTGAAATCAAGGGGTTCTCACAGGCCACTATGGGATTGAGTGCAAGAAGGCCTGAAACTAGGCAAAAGTTTGGAAAAAGACGAAAAAATTGGAGGGACTTCTGGACCCAAAGAGTCTATTAGGGTGTCCTGAAGACTCAGAGATTGATAGAAATGAAGAAAGGTAAGGCAAGAGAAAATGGCCAAGGAAAAACACCAGAAACCACTAAAAAATGAGTTGCATCCCCAGTGGAGTCACCAATTTTTTTATCGGACTAATCGGTAAGTGAAGACACTAACAGATCTCCCTAGATCCACCTGGATCTAGAACAAAACGGGTCAGGACATGACTCTTTCCCTAAGTTACGACCATTGAAGTAGCTAGTAAGGAGGAACACGTAACATACCTTTGTATCGCTTGCTAGGGCCTCTGTTGCTCTTGCTTCGCTCTGGTGCTCTCGTGAGGTCAAGACAAAGACAACACAAACCAACCAAAGTGAAGATAGCAAAATGTATTCAATCGTCAACTTATGTGTATGATCAAGGAATTACACAATAAAGTAAGAATGACTTTATGGGAAAAGGACATGTCGTTGTGTCATATTAATCGAAAGTAGAAGATACAACCTGATCGCCTTGATGTCACAAGCTTCCTTTCGGTGACTCTTGGTTCCAACACACACACTTTCTCTGTTCTTGCATGAAGAAGATCCAATTCCTATTGATAGACCTACTAGAGTCTCCAAGCTTTTGTTCAAGCTGTGTTCTTCACACAATTCCTTCACCAATTCTCCAATTAATCTTGCTTAACCTTTTCCATGAGAATCCTACCAATATATAGGAGAGGATGAGATGGTTACATGGATGAGAATGATCCCACCAAATCAGGGAAACCAGTAAAATGATAACCATTCAAATGCCAACCCATTTTCTAGAAGATTCCCTTCTAGAACCCTCGAGACTTCATCTTTTTTCCAAGCTTGAAAACAAGTTCTCACCCTATGTATAGAGCACAGTGCAAGAATTTTGCACCCTATGTATAGAGCACAGTGCAAGAAGTTCACACCATAGCTGAAGGTGGCCTACGAGAATGGGTCATTCTCCCACCCTAGGCTATAAGCAGCCTACGAACTCACTTTGAAAATATGTTTTCTGGAAGGAGATAAATGCCACTTTTCTCAGGAGAAAGTTCTTGTTGGGAACCTGAGTACACCATTGTTAATACATCACCAAGATGACCAAAATCATGTGTAACAGTGGCTTGGGAAAGTCAAGGTCCAAGACATTAGACTTAAACCATGGGTACAACCAAGGTTGTCATTGGAAAGGTATGGTTGGATTTGAGTTCCTTCATTTACTAAGTGTTCTAGTGAGTTATTTGAACGGAAGTGGGATGACTTGGTGTTTCAAGTGTAATATGTTTCCACGGTGAAAAATGAAAGACTTGAGGGTGAATCAAGTTGTGAATATTTGAAGAAGGCATGTAGCAGTTTGGGATGTCTTGATTTGGGTGAATGTGTGGAGAGATTTGGGAAACCTATTTGGATGAATACTATAGTGGATTTAGGAAGATTTGGATGTAGTTATGGAGGTATCTTGAGGAAGGTGCCTAACTCTTGGATGAGGCACCTTGGTGCCTTAGGTAGATTTGTTGGGTCATGCAATGATATGACAATCATGATGACAGTGCCAAATTTTGGATGCTTTCAGGACTTGCAAGGAAGTTCTTTTCTAAAATATGGATGGATTCAATAAAGAAGTCGACCAATAATTCTTGGTAGTCAACCTGAATGGAAAAATGCAGACCAATTGACTTGGGTGGTTTTCTCTCACCTTTGGTATGGGACATTGGATGAGGAAAAGCGCACCTCAATGACTTGTGGATGATTGTGCAATGACTTAGAGATCTGGGAGGGTCATTGGTTAAGGTTGGTAGAAGTATTGGTTCGAAAATGCCTAAGGCATGAAATTTCTTTGAAGTGACTCATTTCACTTGGAGCACTTTGGACAATTCGTTGGGATGTTTAAGGAGTGTAGGATTTTTGGACACACTCATTGCAGATGTTGAGTTGTAGAGAGGTGACTTGATGAAAGGAGGCAAGTTAAAGACTTGTCTTCATTTGGAGGATTGTGCGGACATACAGATTGCAAAATGAAGATATTACTTGGACATGGGCATTTCTCTTGCTTTGGGGTAGCATGGTTGAGGGTGAATCCTAACCATTCCAAGGCATACTGAGGTAGATCTAGCAGCATGGACGAGTGATGAAGTAGTGGGGAAAAGAAAGTATGGGAGTGAAATTATTGGTGTAGATTGGATAACTGTTCCATGAGGGTGTGCAGTCTCAAGGAATGTGATGGTTGGACTTGCCATTCAACTAGTTCACAACTTGGGAGAGAAAAACAACATGACAAGGGAGTCAAGAGTACAGATGCACCCGTAGGTTCGAAGTGCAACACTTAGAAATTGTGGAATATCTCCTCGACAAAGATTAGACGATGGAAACAACAATGAGGCAAGGGTGGACACTTTCCATAGTCTTTGGAGTTGGATGGAGTGACAGAGATGCAGACAAAAAAGATCAAGTCTGAGCATGGAGATGCACATTTCAAGAACTAGATGCAATAGTTGGACTACTTACCCAATCGGTGCATGACTTGATGCTAGCATCGTGTGGAGACATGACAAAGTTGGTTGAAGTATGGATGCAATAGAAAGTTCACAAGATTTCAACACTTAGACATTTTTGGAGTTTTCATAGAGGTTGCAATAATAGTTGAGGCAGTAGCAGCAGTAAAAAAATGAAGAGTGATCATCACAACAAGACAATGGAAGCATGGGAATTTCACACAAATTTGGAGAAGAAACATATTTCCATTATAAAGGAAAAATTGGTTGCACACAACTTTGGACAGGGGACAATGTGGATGGTTACACAGGTTGTGGATGATTGCAGCACGAGTTGGAAACTTGGGGTTTCCACTTTGAAAGGAAAATTGGGGTTTCCACTTTGACAAAAAATTGGGGTTTCTAGTTGGCATGAAACTTGGGGTTTCCAACATACTTAGTTGCGATTGGGGCATGAGTTCGGGTAGATACTTGGAGATCACATATTTTGTGGACGTTGTCAGGGATGGAAACAACTTGAGGTGGAGGAGGATGTAAGGTATTCGGTTAAAAGTTCATAGAGACCCTCACCCAAGTCCTCAAGGAGACAGGATTTGGGGTTACTCCAGCACTACAGGATCACATCGGTTGGGAAAGTGGAATCCTTGGATGCATGAACACACCAAGGGACTTGCCCAAGCATGCAACAACCAATATAAGGGGTGCACCAAATAGGTTTTTGGGTGTGTCAACATGAGGAGCAAACCAAGGTTGGGGGTTGTTGGTCCCAAGGGACACGATGGTTGACGATCGCATGGGTTCATTTGTGTGCACTAGATCCAGAAAGGTGCATGACAGTTCATTTGGGCATGTTGGTCCACGAAGGGACATGACACACCCAAAGAAAACAACGATTTGTGATGGTAACCTTTGGATTCCATATAAGATAAAAATGGTGCATAGCCAAGGAAAGAATATTTTCACAACAAGGAGAGAAATATCAACTCTACGATTTTGAGGCATACTTGGAAGAAGAGGCGAAAGCTCCCTTAAGGAGCCAAGTCGCTCCACATGGGAGGACTTGTGTTGTTTTGAGGTAATTATGTGGATAAAGTTGGGGCGAACTTACTTTTCATCGAGTTTGGGAAAGTCTTGTCACAGGTTTGTGTGTGCCAACTATAAGACAAAACCATAGGTCTGTGTGAAGTCTTGTGACAGAAAAGAGATGATGAGTCTATGGTGGATGCACGTTTGGGGTGCTCTGCAGGAGTTGCAAAAGTTGTTGCGTCAGATGAGTCTTGGTGTGAAAAATTTGTGTATGACTGTCTTGATGAGGTGAGGTGAGTCATGCGACTCTTCCCAAGTTGTAAACTGAGCCAGTAGTGCTCGTATTGTAATTTTTTCACCATAATAAGACTTAACTGGGTATTAGGCATGTTTTTTTCCGCTTGCACAATATTTTTGTGTCTCTTGTTTATTTCACAAGTGTTCTCTTCGTTTCATGGATGTATGCTTAAATGACTCTGCTAAGATTGTTAACAAATTGTCTAAGTATACAAGAGAGTTACACTAGAGTAGGAGTGTGACTCGCTTGTAGCCTANTATATATATATATTCTATTTATTTTACATTTTCTATATATCATAATTCTAAAATATATAAGTCTTTTGTTTTAATATCAATCTTGAAAACAAATTATATAGTACATTAAAATTCAAATACTAAAAATAATAACAAGTGTTGCATGGAAGCGTAGTCCCTGCCGGGTTGGAATGGGAATAAATGTGACTTAGTACAGACAGGTGGGAATCAAGGTGAAGTACATGTGGTAGCCATGCAAAATTTAGTATTCCCGAATTAGTTTTCTTTGAAATTTATCAAAAATTAATAATGTCTGATACCGACAATGTAGCATACAATAGAATAGTAACAACATCGTGCAACAAAGGCATTCCTGAATTATTTTTCTTTGAAATTTTTTTTTTAGCATACAACAGAACACAAAAACTCTAGCATTGCCGAATTAGTTTTCTTTGAAACAAAAAACATACAATAGAATAGTAAAAACGTCTTGCAACAAAGGCATTCCCAAATCAGTTTTCTTTAAAATTTATAAAAAATTAATAATGTTTGTTACATATTTCTGGAAATTTAAATGCGTTTGTCATATAGACTGGGATTGGGGCTCCTGTGGACCACAAAAATAAATAAGTACAAGACTTAGGAATGTCGAAAGAAAAAGTGTGTGACTGTAGAGAGGAAGACCTGAAAAGAAGAAATTGGAAGTTATGAGTGTTTGGTTACAGTTTTCTATTTAAAGAGGTAATAACTGGATTGATAAAGAAAACAAGATGATAGTATAGACTTAAACTGGATTGATAAAGAAAACAAGATGACAGTATAGACTTACTATGAAGCCGATGCTCTTTTGTTGTTGTCGTCGATGGTCAGTGGAATCGTGTCGACCGGTTGTTGCCCTTCCTGGATGAGGTTGTCCATTATGTGTTGGAACCATTCTTCAATGTAGCTTCTCATGGGGGCCATGTTGATTTCATCCCATATTTCTATGTCGTAAAGGTCATTTTCTAATTTCCTTAGATCCATTGAAATACTACGTAGACTTTGTTCAATTTCTTGATTGTGTGTCGAATAGTCGAGTACCCAATTCTCCAACTCATATACACGATGTTCAACTATGTCATAAATGTTTTTGAAAGACAACCTCTTTAAAATATCAAGTTGTTCATGGAAGGCTTCTTTGGTCATTGACAAGGATTTGAGAATTAATTTTGGGTCTTGAACCTCATTTGTACTTCCATCTAAGTCTATTTGGATCAGGCTTGTGAATAAGTCTTCCTTTTCTGATATGGCTTGTTTACATGATTCAATAATGAGTTGCAGGTTCTTAACTTTCCTTTGCCAGCATGCTTTTATTTTTTTGGTCCGCTATGGGGAGGGGATATTCTCTTGTCTTCTTTTCAGTTCCGAGGTGTTGATGGCATGGTTGGAAAAAGGGGTCAGCACCTGATCACATAAATGTTGATCATTTTTGAAATTCGCCTCTAAATGTTCGAGCAAATCATTTTCCCTCTTTCAAAAGGAAACTATATTTTGTGATGTTTCCCGGGCTTCAGTAACTAGTTGCATTCTTTTCTTGATGTTATTCTCTACAAGGGCTCTATAGAATGCAAGGAGGGTAGAGGATACTTTCATCTTGGCTGCAGTGGTAGCAGGCACGGATTTTGCTAAAGAACTGAAAAATTCTTGGGTGGAAATGAAAGCCTCTTCAAATTCCTTGAGGCGGTCTTTCAATCTGGCATTTTCTGCTTCAATTCCTCCAATGGAATCATGAATAGCATCACCGATTACGTGGTGAAATAGGGAGATTTGGGATGGACGCATTTTCCTAAAGTTATTCTTTGTGCGAGATTTTCCTTTCCTATTTGTTACATCTCTCTTTTCAATGACCATATTTTTAGATTGGCTATCAAAAACAACCCTCTAGAATACGAAGGATTCATCTTTGTCAAAAAATTTGGTCTCATCTATTTCCACTGTGGACGACCCAATTTTGTGCATGTGCTCAATTTCAATTACAAGTTGCACCTGTTCACTTTCAATTTCGGGTTCGTCCGCCTAGCCTGCATTGTTTTTTCTCTTCTTGGTCAGTGGAATTTTGTGAGAACTATCAATTTTTATATGAGGAGGGTTCTTATCTCCTCCTCCGTTCGAATATTTTTGGGTTTCTTTCTTACTGGGGTGGGCCGTTGAAGCGATGCTCCGTGATGTCATACTCTTGGGAGTGTTGGCGGGGGACTAGGAACTCTTATCACTGGATACTTTTCCCTGTTGTCTATACAATTCAGTCGCGCTTTGCAATGTCTCTGCATCGCAATCACCAGAAGCAGGATTGTTGTCGTCACTGTCCCTGTCCTCAGTCAGGTATCTATGGATAAAAGAGCTGCTAAAGCCAATTACCAGTAAATGTTCTCGAAAAATCCCATTAGGGTCGAACCCTTTTATCCTTCCAGCATACATTAGGTTCTTCTTCTTGAAATGGCCAGAAAATTCGTCAATCTTGTTGACATTTCTGTACACGAGGTCCCTGACTTTCCAGGGTAGAGGAATGATCTGTTTTTTTTTCTTGTCATGGAATAAATGCAACCAGTGGTTGTATTTCCTTTCTATTTATGCAACAAACATATTTTCCGTGATGTGGCATGGAAGGAAATAAGGATTTTCCTTAGAGCCAAAGACCATTAGTACACTATGATTTTCGTTTTGTTCAAGTGTGCCCTTCCTGTTCAAAAAATTGGTTGCCTGGCCAGACATCCGCGGATCATCCTTCCCTAACACTAAATCTTTGAAAACTGAGACAAATCCATTAAAAAATTCATAAAAACAATGGGATGCCTTGTGCCTCCACATGGCTTGGTACCAGAATGTTACTAGGTCGAATCCACAACTTATTTTCTTGGAAAGAGAAAGTTTTGGAAATGGAAAACAATGCACTATTGCGATAATCAAGTAGGATGACATATTAAATTTATTCGATTCTTTGAATCGTGACAACTAGGAATAGATATCAATGGAAATTAGATTCCACCAATCGAAAATGAATTGTTCCTTGACTGTGAGGTACAAAATATAAATAATTATATGGGAAATGATTTTCATGGATGCATGTCCCGTTATTCTTGTAAATAGCCAAGCAATTTCCCAGAATGGATTTCTAAAGGAACTTACCTGCAACTTTTTTATATCTTCAGGAAATGTCGTCGAGTCTTCAAAGAACTCAACTAAGATGTCCAACCCATTATCATGTTTTTCTAGGAACTCCTTGCAGTCTTGTCCTCTGAAGGTCAATGTTGGCTCCGACAATTTTAACATCCTGCAGAAGACCTGAGGTGATAAAGAAATGGTAGAATGGTCGCACAGTGGAATAATTATTTGGCTTGGAATATATTTTCAATGCACCAAGAGACCACATCCTTACAGTCAAAAACCTCATGGACGCAACCTGCACGAACGATTCTAGAGGTCCAAATCACTTTGTTCTGGGTGGAATAGGATGAATAGTAAAAGTATGCCCTAGACCACTAGAAGTTCTCGTCCTGATGTCCGAAGATATTTATTGTATCTCTACAAAATTGTTGTCGACATGTTGCCATAAGTCTACAAGAATATTTGTTTGCTCTAGACGATGAATGAAGTGAAAAGTTGGAAGGGATAATATAACACTGCGCAAATCTTGGCCCAATGCGTGTGAATGGGAGATCTCCTCAAGATTTTCATTCATTAATGACAATTTCGATGGTTGTTGCATGATGCGTTGTTAACATTAAACACTAGTAATTGCATACATAGAAATGAAAACATGGAGGATATGACAATGAGCGATTAAGCATTGTAGATATCTTGAATGGGTCAACGTGATGATGCGTGTTTGAGATGAAAAATCGAAAAGGACAATATAACTCTCCTCAGATCTTGGTTTAATGCATAATAATGGGAGATATCCTCGAGTGTTTCGCTCACTAATGACAATTTTGATGGCTCCTGCATGGTCAGCTCTTAGCATGAAAGGTTTCTAATTGCATACGAAGAAATAAGTACGGAGGTCGTGGGGACAGGAAAAAGCATCTTCAAAATAAGGTTACAAGGTACAACCATTGGAGGTGAGGGCACGAGGGTCAAATTGTATGTGTCGGAAATTTTTGAGTGCAATACATGTAACACCGAAGAGGGTATGATAGGAAAGTCCAGAGGGAATTTTGTATATCACTAGTAAGAGCATAACTAATGTATATCAGGAAGGACAAGAAGTTAGTGGGGATGTAAGGCAGTGACCGATACTTTGAAAAATTTGTGAGCCATGGTAGAGTGAAGCATGCAAGTTCGAGAAGTCTGCGGTGGAATTTTAGATCACGAAAGTTTTGAGTGCACGATGTATATCATGAAACAAGAAGCAACAAAGTTCAAAAGCGCCAACCCGGAAACCGTGGCCATTAAATTGGCAAAGTATGGAAAGGAACAGTGGTCAGTCAGATTCGTCATGTGAGGATATAGATGGATATGAATATATGTCAGCCCGCCAACACTGGAACCGTGATCATAGAAAGGAGACTAAGTATATAATCACAAAGTGATAATACATGGGAAGAAGAAAAGGGAAAAAGGACTAAGGAGTCCGTGGTGGAATTGTAAATCACAGTATTTTTTAGTACAAGATGTATATCACGGAACAAGAAGCAACAAAGTTTGAATGCGCCAACCTGAAACAATGAATAAGAATTGGATATTTCGTGAAGTCATCAACACGAGGATCCAAAATAGGTTGACCAAGTCTCCCTAGAAGACGTGAGGCCCCGACAGTCAAATTGTATCGCTTGGAACATTTGAATGCATAATCTGTAACATGGAAGAGGGGATGATGTCGGAACCTAGTAGTCAATTTGTATATTGTGGAGGGTCGGCTATCAACTATTTCGTACCAGTGTGTGTAGTTGTCAATAGTAAGAGCATAACCAATGTATATTAGGAAGGACAAGAAGTTAGTGGGGATGGAAGGAAACAATAGATACATTGAAACATTTATGAATCATCGTAGAGTAAAGCTTGTGAGTTCAAGGAGTCTGCGGTGGAATTGTAGATCATGAAATTTTTGAGTGCAAGATGTATATCATGGAACAAGAAGCAAGAAAGTTCGAAACTGCCAACCCGCAACCGCGACCATAAAATTGGCTAAGTATGGAAAGAAACAGTAGTCAGTCGGATTCGTCATGTGAGAATATAGATGGAGATAATATATGTCAGACCGCCAATGCTGGAACCCGCAATCATAGAAAGGAGACTAAGTATATAACCAAAAAGCGATAATACATGGGAAGAAGAAAAGGGAAAAAGGGCTAAGGAGTCTTCGGTGGAATTGTAGATCATGAAATTTTTTAGTACAAGATGTATATCATGGAACAAGAAGCAGCAAAGTTTGAAAGAGGAAACCCAAAATAGTGACTAAGAATTGGAGATTTCCTGAACGCGTCAACATGAGGATCCAAAATAGGGTGACAAGGCTTCCCTAGAAGACGTGAGGCCCCAATGGTCAAATTGTATCGCTCTAAACATTTGAATGCATAATCTGTAAGATGGAAGAGGGGACGATGTCAAAACCCAGTAGTCAATTTGTATATTGTGGAGGGCCATATGCTAGTTGTTTCGTGCCAGTGTGTTCAGTTGTCACTAGTAAGAGCACAAGCAATGTATATTATGAACGACGGGAAGTTACTGGGGATAGAAGGCAGCAACAGATACTTCGAAACATTTGTGAACCATGGTAGAGTGAAGCTTGCGAGTTCGAGGAGTCTGGGGTGGAATTGTATATCACAAAATTTTTGAGTGCAAGATGTATATCACAGAACAAGAAGAAGCAGAGTTCGAAAGCGCCAACCCGGCAAGCGCAGCCATAAAATTGGTTATGGAAAGGAACAGTTTGGTCGGATTCATCATGTGAGGATATAGATGGAAATGAAGATATGTCATTCCACCAATGCTGGAACCCGAGATCATAGAAAGGAGACTAAGTACATAACCAGAAGGCAATAACACACAGGAAGAAGAAAAGGGAAAAAGGGCTGAGTGTGCGGTGGAATTGTAGATAACACAAATTTTGAGTGCAATATGTATATCACGAAACAAGAATGAGTAGATTTTGAAAGCACCAACCCGAAATAGTGTCCAAGAATTGGAGATTTCATGAACTCGTCAACACGAGGATCCAAAACAGGCTGACAAGGTCTCTCCAAAAGATGTGAGGCCCCAACGTTCAAATTGTATCACTTGGAACATTTGAATGCATAATCTGTAACATGGAAGAGCAGACGATGTCAGAATATGGTAGTCAATTTGTATATTGCCGATGGTCTGATGCCAATTGTTTTGTACCAGTGTGTCCAGTTGTCACTAGTAAGAGCATAACTAATGTATATTAGGAAGGATAGGAAGTTAGTGGGGATGGAAGGCAGTGACAGATACTTTGAAACATTTGTGAGCTATGGTAGAGTGAAGCTTGCAATTCGAGGAGTCGACGGTGGAATTGTAGATCACAGAATTTTTGAGTGCACGATGTATATGACGGAACAAGAAGCAACAGAGTTCGAAAGTGCCAACCCGAAAACCGCAATGATAAAATTGGCTAAGTATGGAAAGGAACAACAGTGGGAGGGATTCGTCATGTGAGGATATAGCCGAAGATGGATATATGTTAGCCCACCAATGTTGGAAGTCGTGATCATATAAAGGACACTAAGTAAATAACCAAAAAGAGATAATACATGAGAAGAAGAAAAGGGAAAAAAAACTAAAGAGTCTGCGGTGGAATTGTAGATCAAGGAAATTTTGAGTGCAAGATGTATATCATGGAACAAGAAGTAGCAAAGATTGAAAGCACGAACCCGACAACTGCGGGCATAAAATTGGCTAAGTTGTCACTAGTAAGAGAATAACTAATGTATATTAGGAAGGACAGGAAGTTAATGGGGATGGAAGGAAGAGACAGATACTTTGAAACATTTGTGAGCCATGGTAGAGTGAATCTTGGGAGTTAGAGGAGTCGGTGGTAGAATTGTAGATCACGGAAGTTTTGAGTGCATGATGTATATCATGGAACAAGAAGCACCAGAGTTCTAAAGGGCCAACCCAACAACCGCGACTATAAAATTGGCTAAGTATGGAAAGGAACAACAGTGGGTGGGATTCGTCATGTGAGGATATAGACGGAGATGGAGATATGTCAACCCACCAATGCTGGAAGTCGTGATCATAGAAAGGCCACTAAGTAAATAACCAGAAAGTGATAATAGACGGGAAGAAGAAAAGGGAAAAAGGACTAAGGAGTCTGCGGTGGAATTGTAGATCTCAGAAATTTTGAGTGCAAGATGTATATCACGGAAAAAGAAGCAGCAAAGCTCGAAAGCGCCAACCCGACAACTGTGAGCATAAAATTGGATAAGTATGGAAAGGAATAGTGGTTGGTTGGATTTGTCATGTGAGGATATAGATGGAGATGCTGTGATTATAGAAAGGAGACTAGGCATATAACTAGAAAAAGATAATACATGGGAAGAAGACAAGGGAAAAAGGGATAAGTATCTAACAGAAGAACATCCATTATTCGTTTATTAATGAAAATCCTTTCAAACCCCTGTTGATTTCTCACTAGTAAAGGCATAAATTGCATATCACGGAAGTTCTTTGGGTGTAAGATGTATATGTCAGAATAGAGGACATAAGTGTTGGATACCGTGAATAGAGAACATAATTATGGATACCGCAAATCACGTAACAAGAAGCATCAGAATTTGAAAGCGCCAATTGGGTAAATGCGGACACAAAATTGGCTAAGTATGGAAAGGAACAATGGTCGGTCAGATTCGTCATGTGAGGATATAGAAGAAGATGAATATATGTCAGCCTGTCAACGCTAGAACCCGCGATCATAGAAAGGCGACTAAGTAAATAACCAGAAAGAGATAATACACGAGAAGAATAAAAGGGAAAAAGGACTAAGGATTCCACAGTGGAATTATAGATCATGGAATACTTGAGTGCAAGATGTATATCATAGAACAAGAATCAACAAAGTTCGAAAGCTCCAACCCGACAATCGTGGGCATAAAATTGGCTAAGTATGAAAAGGAACAATGGTCAGTCGGATTCGTCATGTGAGGATATAGATGGAGATGAAGATATGTCAACACACCAAGGTTGGAACCCACGATCATAGAAATCCAACTAATTATATAACTAGAAACCAATAATACACAGAAAGAAGATAAGGGAAGAAGGGCTAAGTATCTCACAGAAGAACATCTATCGTTCGCTTATTAATGCAAATCCTTTCGAACCCCTCCTGAGTTATCACTAGTACAAGAATAAATTGTAGATCACAAAAGTTCTTTCGTTGCAAGATGTATATGACGTAACATGGGACATAGGTGTTGGATACCGCAAACCTGGGACCCGGTGATCAGATAATTGTCCAAGTATTGAAAGGGACCACGATCAGTCGGGCTCATGGTGTGAATATATACATAAAGAGTTGCCAATTTGTGAATCCATAAGGTCGCGATCATATAGATGCGACTAACTATAGAATGACAAAGGGATAATAGAGGTTGGGGGGGGGGAGAGGAGAATTAAGAGTTTTTACACATTCCTGTGGAGAAATTGTATATTGTGGAACTCTGGGCATTGTTTGCAGCTCATGGAAAATTCGAAGCACAATTTTGAGGTCGTCAATCCGAGAACCTACAATCAAAAAAGTGTGCAAGTATGGAACACGGAAACGTTGGTTGGGACTTGATTTCGCTAATATATTGAAATTTGTAGTATCTTTTCCATTACCTGGCAAGATCTTCTTTGCATGTTTCTGGACAAGTTCTGTAGGGATGGTTGGTTCTTGAGACTTTTGCTTATTAATGACAATTTTTATGGTTATTGTATGATGTGGTTTTAGTATTAAAACTTTGGTGTTGCATATCTGGAAAGAAGTAGGAGGATGGGCAGAACATGAAACAATGACTAGGAGTTGGATTTTTCATGGACACGACAACACGAGGATCCAAAACAGGGTGACAAGGTTTCGCCAGAAGACACAAGGCCCAGATGACCAAATTGTATAGCTTGGAACATTTGAATGCATAATGTGTAACATGGAAGAGGGGACGATGTCAGAGTCTAGTAGTCAATTTGTATATGGAGGAGGAACGGGTGCCAATTCTTTTGTACCAATGTGTCCAGTTGTCACTAGTAAGAGCACAGTTAATGTATATCAGGAAGGACAGGAAGTTGGTGGGGATGGAAGGCAACGACAGATACTTTGAACAAAGTTAATTTATACGAGTAACACATGATGGAATTGTAGATCACATATGTTTTGAGTGAAAGATGTATATCACAGAACAATAAACGATCGAGTTTGTAAGCATGAACCCGACAACCGTGGCCATAAAATTGGCTAAGTATGGAAAGGAACAACAGTCGATCGGATTCTTCATGTGAGGATATAAATGGATATGAAGACATGTCAGCTTTCCAACCCTGGAACTGAATATCATAGAAAGGCGACTAAGTATATATCCATAAAGCGATAACGAATGGAAATAAGAAAAGGCGAGTTCATATGCGCCAAGACGGAAACCGCAGCCATAAAATTGACTAAGTATGGAAAGGAACAACGGTCAGTCGGATTCGTCATGTCAGGATATACATCGAGATGAAGATATGTCATCCTACCAACCCTGCAACCCACGATCATAGTAAGACGACAAAGTATATAACCAAAAAGTGATAATGGACGGGAAAAAGAAAAGGGGAAAAGGGCTAAGTATCTGACAGTCAAAATTCATTTTTTCTATTTATTAATGGCAATGTTTTCGAACCCATACTGGGTTCTCACTAGTAAAATCATAAACTGCAAACCATGGAAGTTCTTTGGCTGCAAGATTATATGAAGAAACATGGGACATAGGTGTTGGATACCGCGATAATTGGTTAAGTATTGGCCAAGAGAAAGTTTTGATATTTATTTCAATAGTATTCATACTAATATGTATTAATGGAGAAAGTTTTGATATTTATTTGAAAAATATTCATACTAATATATAGTCATGGATTATTTATGTTTCAAATGCAAATCATCTCCCAATTTGCAGGATGCTCTTCGGTTCGCAAATTTCGTTGAAACCACGAAATGTTTTACTGCAAGATGTGTATAACGCAACAAGAAGCAGCATAGTTCTAAAGCGCCAACCCGACAACTGTGGTCATAAGATTGGCTAAGTATGGAAAGGAACAATGGTCAGACAGATTCATCATGTGAGGATATAGATGGAGATGAAGATATGTTAGCCGACCAACCCTGGAACCCGCGATGATAGAAAGGAGACTAACTATACAACCAAAAAGCGATAATAGACGGGAAGAAGAAAAGGGGAAAAGGGATAAGTATCCCAGAGAAGAAAATCGACTGTTCCTTTATTAATGCCAAGATTTTCAAACCCTTGGTGAGTTATCACTAGTTAAAGCATAAATTGTAGATCACGAAAGTTCTTTGGCTGCAAGATGTATATGATGGAACATGGGACATAGTTGTTTCGAACCCCTGGTGAATTATCACTAGTTAAATCATAAGTTGCAGATCACAGAAGTTCTTTGGTAGCAAGATGTATATGATGTAACAAGGGACATAGTTGTTGGATATCGCAAACCTGAGGCCTGGTGGCCAGAAGGTGAGTTATCATTAGTTAAAGGATAAATTGCAGATCACGGAAACTCTTTGGATGCAATATGTATATGACGGAATAGAGAACATAGTTGTTGAATACTGCAAACTCGGGGCCCGGTGGCCAGATAATTGGCTAAGTTTTGTCTAAGAGGAAGTTTTAATATTTATTCCAATAGTAATCATATTAGTATATATGCATGGATATTATGAAATAGAATAAGTTGCAATATATGCAAGATATTGAACATGAACATGTAGTCAACACTTGAGTTGCCTTGTTGTAACTCATTAATTCATTCTATTTATGGGACCGAAAGAATGAAAGTAGGATGGGTCATCCAATTTATTTCTTTAAGTATAGGGTCGGCACCACATAAGTATGGCCTATGACAAATTATTCTTCCATGTAAAATGTAAAACAATGAGCATAGTAGCCTTTATTTAAATTGAAGTACTAGGTAGCATAAAGAAAAGCTTGTTGTCCATGTTTAACGATACACGGGGGAAAAAGGTACAAAATAAAATGAAAAGCAATACCATAGATTGGAAAACACCATAAAAAAAAAATGCAAATATTCTATATTCAAATAAGATGGGTTACAAAATACAACTGAGATTGTTTTCCATAATGATTGTGATTTGGCCTACTATCGACCAATAAAAAATATGTACAATGATGAAGATTGTTGACAGTTTTCTTGACAATCAAATCCTTTATTCACAAAAAATGATTTGAATATCAATTTCGGGTCTTGGACTTAATTGGTGCTGCCAACTAGATCTATCCCAGTTTTTTGAATAGCTTGACTCTTCTAGATATGGGTTGCTTGCATTGGTTGGTGATTCAAAATTCCATTCTTTGTTAAGTATTAGTTTCCCTTTGGTTTCAAAAACTTGGGGTTTAAGGTGCTTTCCTTGTAATGTTCCTGACCATTGACATCTGAGACAACTTAGAAATGTGATTTGTACCCAATTCAAAGTCGAGGGAGTCGTTTTATGTGACATCATCTATGGGGCAAAAAAAAATTCAAGTATGTTGTGATTGCTATTCTCCCTATATTCGATCATTTGATTGGTTGAAAAGCCTACCTGAAGATTTGTATGTTGAAATTCTTTGTTTTATTATAGTAAATTGGAAGGAACGTCCAAGCCAGCTAAAAAATTTTCTTATGTTGAAGTACATGACTTCTTCCATAAGCAAAGGTTTGGAAAGTGTATCAAATGTTGTAGATCACATCAGAATATATCTCTCATCATAGTGGTGGCAGATATGGCAGCCCATAGAAAGGTCTGGAATGTTCGGAGCTGACGCCAAAAATGTGGATTCTCTAACTACATCCAGAGGAAAGCAAACAAACTTTGAAAAAGAACATGGCTTTCTGTCAAGTTTTTTAACACACCCAGAAGTAGCTCAACAAACTTTGAAATACAAACTTTTGTAGTGATAATATGTCCTTTTATCCACCCATATAGTTTGTGTTACCCTCTTCTGAGTACATTCATGAATGGAGTAATATTTCGCGTCATTTACAAACATCACAAACCACTTTACAAGCCACGGTAAGTGTGATGCCCCTAACGAAGACAAAGTCTTGTGTGATCTGTAGAATTCGATACACTTGCCAAATATTTGTTGTTGGAAGAAACTATATACTTCAACGAAGAAGTATGTTGCACGTGACTTGAAAATCCATTACAAATCCCAACAAGAAAACAAATTAGATCAACAAACAAATCTCTAGGCAGACTTTTCAACCAACCAAAGCATCGAATACAGGGAGAACACCAACTACAAGATACTTGTTCTTTTCTTTTCCCCCTTTCTGAGTTTATATTGGATAACTGAGTTTTTTTGGGCTCAAAGATCACATCACATAAAACCAGTCTCTCTTCTTTCATTTGGGCCTCAATCGCATCTCTAAGTTGTCTTACATGTCCATGACCAGGAGCATTAGAACTAAGGAACCCTAAATCCCAACTCTTTGATGATAGAGATAAATGGAAATAAGTATTTAAAAGAAACATTGGAGGATGGAAATATGATCTTAACTAAAAACAAATCATTTCCAAAAGCTTTAATAATCTTATCTTATTTTAAGATATATACCCATAACAACCAATACACTACAACCAGATCGCGTGGATAATATTCTCTTTGATAAAGATCGCGTGGATAATATCCTATCTCAAATTAGCAAACCTTTTGAAAGAAACTTGTAAAACCTTATACCAACTTTGCCTCTGAATAGGAGGTAGGAAAACTGAATTCGCGAAAACGTTTCAGATGTTCTAGTTTCCCTACTTTTTATTTTATGTTTTGAAAAATCTTTGGTTAAACATTTTATCTTCTGAGGTTTGTTTTTGGTCTGGGGATGTACATTTGGATAAAATAGCTATTTTATGTTGTTTAAATTGTATTTCTAATATATAAATAAATACAACATACCGAAAACCCTTGGAGCACTCCAAACTTAATCACTCAAATCTGTAGATCCAACCATTTTTCATAAGACAAAATCAAACCAAAAAAAATCATCCAAAAACAACAACAAAAAAATAGAACATTTAGAGTAACTTTTTGAAAACTAAGCTTCCCTTCAAACATTTTAAAATATATAGAACTAGTGCATTCTTTGGTAATATATGAAGCCACTCTTTGGTAAATGAAGGGTAACATGAATGCCATTGCCTTCGAAAAATCAATATTCCCTCCCGCAATAAAAAGCTACCTATGTCCTATAGTCAGCTTGTCTATAGTACAAGCAATGAGTCGAGTATTTAGAAGGCAAAACACATTGACAATCAGAAACATATGAAACTCTCTCAACTATTTGGGTTTCAATATAATACAGTACAAACACTCATAAAAGGAGAAGACTTCGTCTTGAATCTGCAAGATATGTCATTATAGGAGACTTATTATTTTGAAGATCTGTTGATGGTGTGTTGCTTCACTATGTAAACAATGAAGACACACAGAAATTGTTGCAAGAAGCTCATGGTTCTTCAAGTTTTGTCATTCATGTAGGAGGTCATTTTTCTGTAAAAACCACTGCTTTCAAGATTATTATAAAAGGATACTATTGTCCTTCAATATTTCGCGACTCTTATGTTTTTTCGAGATCTTGTGACAAGAGCCAAAAATTTGTTGGGAAAGAGCGCCTTTCAGCCATGCCATTACAACCTTTCCTACTATACTTTCCCTTTTCAAAGTGGGGATTGGATTTTATTGGTCTTATTAATCCTCCGTCTTCAGTTGGACAAGTTTTATTTTTATAGCCACCGACTATTTTACAAAATGGGTTGAGGTTGTCCCACTTAATCATTCCACAGATGATCAGGTAATTTCTTTCCTTGAAGATAACCTTTTTTCCAGATTTGGTCTTCCATTGGAAATTATTACAAATAATGGTCCCACTTTCATTTCTGCTAAGATGACTCAATTTTAGCTAAGTTGGGGGTTAAACATTTCACCTCATCAACTTATTATCCCCAAGGGAATGGGAAGGCTGAGTCTACCAACAAAACTCTGGTAAGAATCGTCAAAAGGCTCATCGAGGACAAGCCTCATTAGTGGCACACTCTCGTCACTTACACACTCTGGGCAGATCGAACTACCACCAAGGTAAGCACTGGTTTCACTCATTTCCAGCTTGTTTATGTTCAAGAATCCCTCCTGCCAACTAAGATGGAACTTTCTTCCTTAAGGGTAATGCTACATATCGAAGAATTAAATTCTTTTGATGTTTCACAAAGGATAAATGCACTCCTAGCTTTGGAAGAGCAACTGATGTTTTCTTTGGATAATATAAAAAGGAGACAACAAACTGTTAAGAAGTATTTCAACAAGAGTGCCAAGACTGTCAAATCTAAGGTCAATGAAAAAGTATTGATGTGGGAATTAGCTCACGCTGATAGGGGAAGACATTCAAAATTAAATTATGGTTGGGTCCTTTCAATATCGCTTTTGTCTTAGGTACTAACTCTTACATTCTAAAATATTTACAGGAGCATTTGTTTTCCTACATAAGTAACGGTTCTCACTTGAAG
>ML795279.1:114527-126799 GCA_009831015.1 Picea engelmannii
TGTATCAGAGATGCAACCATAAACACAGATATACAATAATACACGATTTCTATTAATCAGAGAAATGTACAGAGACTATAAAAATACAGAGTGAAAGACTCGCTAGAATGGTGGCAGCTTATCTCTGAGAAGAGATGTGACGGATAATCGCATTCGCAAGAAGATGATTACAATGAAGCTCTAGAGGCCTTTTTACAATAAACGAGAATTCCAAAAGTCCTAGACATCCAAAAACCTAACCCTAGGAGATGAAGCGCCAAAAGTCATGTGGGCCTCGTTTGGGTAAGTGAGTACATCAACTTCCCAGGGTCGTAACTTTTGCATACGATCTCTGTTTTAGGCGTGTGATAGCTCGTTGGAAAGGTATCGTCGAGGAGATTCATTTTGGGGGCTCAATCATGCCTTCGACTATCATTGAGAACCTCAATCTTGAAAAACCTTCATTTGGACCCTCAAAATGGCCCTAGAAGTTAAAACCTGCTAAAAATAGTAAATTGCCAAAATTGCCAGAAAGCCATTTTGAGCCATTTAGAAAAGGTGGGTGGCCACCGATATCCACCTGGATCAATCCTCCCTCCTTAGGAAGCAATGGTCTCCATTGAGTTGAGTTCCCGGGGGAGAGGGAAAAGCATTTGTTGAATCTGCATCTTGGTGAGCTGCTTGTCTTGCTAGAGATGTCGCACTGCTTAGTTTGTGGAAATCTATCACGAACCTTTTGCGGTTGAGGTTGCTCAACAAGTCGAGATACATGAGAGGACGATGTGAAGAAGGAATCTTTGCACTTTTTTGTAGCCTTGTCAACCTGCTTCTGTTGGATAGAATGTGCTTGGGGCAAGGCTGTAGTGGTTGCAGTTTCCTTTTGTTCTCCTTTTGAACAGATTGTAAAGAAGCTGAATTTTGCAGTATGAGATACTACCTTTTGGCAATTTTTAGATGGAACAGTAGTCAGAACTACCTCTGGTATTGTGTAGAGATGACCGCCCAAAGTAACAATGACACTACGGGGTCGAGACTCATAAATAGCATGGTGTCTCCACATATATGGTTGGCCCAAGAGGACATCACAGACATCCAGTGGGGCAACATCACATAATACCTCATCCTTGAAGGGTTGGATGTCATATGACAATCGAAACTGTTGGTTGACACAAAGATCTCTTCCTTGCCGAAGCCACCTGATGTTGTATGGTTGCGGGTGTGGTGTTGTCGACAATCCCAACTATTTGATGACCTCTGCTGAGATGAGGTTCTTCTAGCTTCCACTATCAACAATAAAATGCAGTGGGGTCCCCTTCACCCACATATGTGAATGAAAAAGGCGCTCCCCCTCTTCAGGATCCGTTGGTTCTTCTGGTTGAATTATTGCGGTCGCGACAATAGCAGTGGGGTATGCGTCAATGATCTGTCTTTTACGATTATTTTCAGAATCAGATTCTGAATCAAGGTTTGGCTCCTTGTCTTTGATCTCGGCCACTAATGACTGTTTTGAGCGACATTCATCGGTGTTGTGCCAAGGGATTTTGTGGAACTCACACCATTTTCCGGTGTCCTTCTTTGTCTTCCCGTGACCCTTCTTTCCCTGTGTCTTGGACTAGTTTTTGGGAGACTATTTGTTCGGGTCGTCTTTGTCATACTTTGGTTGTTGCGGATTTGCAGACCCGAATTCCCGTTTGTTCTGGTGCTTAAATTTCTACTCAACTTTAACAGCATATCGATAAGCAGCACTGAGTGATGAAATGTCCAGAAAATCCATTTCAGGTTGGATGTATCTGTGTAGAGCCCCACAGTATTTCAAAACCAAATGTCACTCGGAGTCTTTGATACCCAGCTTGGTGTGCAAGGTATGGAAGGTATTGGTGAACTCTGAAACTTCTTGGCCCCTCTCTTGCCGTAGTGTGGTCCATCTCATGTACTGGTCCTCATAGTTGCCAATAGGGTAATACTGTTCTTTTACTGCATCCACAAAAATATCCCAAGTGGGATCGACCCCATATATTCCAGAATCCTCTGTGGAACTTTGCTCCCAGTAAGTTTCCCACCAATGTTTGACATGAGGGAGAGCTTTAAGGAGTGCAAATGTGATCTTTTCTTTGTCGGAAAAATTGTGAACAGAGAAATAACCTTCCAGCAGAGTTAACCATTTTTCTAGGGCTTCTGCATCTATCTGTCCTTCAAATACAGGAATATCAAAATTAACTTATACCTTGAAAGGCGAGGTGCCTCCAAAGTGGCCGCTTGATGAAGATGTGCCTGATGCTATCGGCAGGCATTGAAGGATGTGGGAAAAATTCTCCATCATTTCGTCCCTCTGTCGCGTGAGAGCTTGCTCAAGCAACAGATTGATAGGATCGTCTGCTCCGTCATTTTTCTTTTCTTCTGCCATTGAGGGTTTCTTGGGTGTGCAAGAGTGATTGTCTTCAAGAGAGACAAGCTCGAGACCCAACTTGCTATACTCAGACCTTGTCGGGGACATGCACTAAAAAAAAAAAACGATCAAGAGCAGCCTGCTTTGATACCACTGATCCGTATTATTTTCGGCACGAAATGAGAGCGGAGATATAATAAAGAAATGCACAGAGACATTGCAGATATTCAATAATATAACAGAAATGTATCAGAGATGCAACCATAAACACAGATATACAGTAATACATGATTTCTATTAATCAGAGAAATGTACAAAGACTGTAAAAATACAGAGTGAAAGACTCGCTAGAATGGTGGCAACTTATCTCTGAGAAGAGATGTGACGGCTACTCGCATTCGCAAGAAGATGATTACAATGAGGCTCTAGAGGCCTTTTTAAAATAAATGGGAATTCAAAAATTCCTAGACATCCAAAAACCTAACCCTAGAAGATGAAGCGCCAAAAGTCATGTGGGCCCCGTTTGGGTAAGTGAGTACATCAACTTCCCGGGGTCGTAACTTTTGCATACGATATCTGTTTTAGGCGCGTGATAGCTCGTTGGAAAGGTATTGTTGAGGAGATTCATTTTGGGGGCTCAATCATGACTTTGGATATCATTGAGAACCTTGATCTCGAAAAACCTTCATTTGGACCCTCAAAATGGCCCCAGAAGTTAAAACCTGCTAAAAATAGTAAATTGCCAAAATTACCAGAAAGCCATTTTGAGCCATTTGGAAAAGGTGGGTGGCCATCGATATCCACCTAGATCATGCATGTAGGGATAAACCCCTTCATACTTAACATTTTTCATGAGTTATTCCTAAATTCCTGGTCATTTTTCCATTAAATCCGCTCACTTCCCCCCTGTTGCATAATCATTCTGGTTATATCTTCTTAAATCTATTGTTCTTGGTCTGCTAAACCATGCATTTTGATTTCTAAATATGTTGGAAACAAATTTCGTTGTGGAGTCGCCAGTTTGTTGACGATTAAAATCGCAACGAGGATTTAGCCCGCAAAGTATTGCTAAAGCCTATTAATTATAAGCTAATGATATACATAATACTAGTAGGTGGGACCCCCTTGTAGGTTGGAGTATCAAATCTGGTTCTGATTTGATGTTTTTACTGTTGTTTGACACTTCTTACGGGTTTGAGCATGATTGATGATCAATGTTGGTTCTATTCGTGACAGATGGATGATGGATAATGCATGTTTGTTCTCTTGCTCTAAGCTCGAATGCCATGCTGTAATGTCTTATGATATCCATTATTACCTTTTTTATTTCCTCCTTGAATTATTACTTGTGCCACCTGCAAAAGATACATGTTAGTAGCAACAAATAATAACAATTGAAAAGAAATAAAGAAATAGAAACAAAATCCACAAGAGAGGGATTATGCTACTATGTGATACGATGTTTCTCTATGCATTTGAATTTAAGGAAAATGGTGTTAATCTAAAAAAATGATGTAAATGTCTATGCGATATATTGAGTTATGTGAAGGCACATTTGATATGCGTTAAGGTATGTTTGACAATGGTTAATATGGTGGTGCATTTTGGATGTTGGTTTCGGTGCATTGGTTAATGGAATGAATTAATGAAATGGTGGCTGGAATGTACTAAGTGATTAAATGAGTAAGGGATGGAAGAGACATACATTTACTACGCGTCACTCCATAACCCTCCCACTGGTTGTCACCCTAGCTTGGTTGTTGTTCAATTGTGCTCTACTGTGGTTAAACTCCAATTTTCAAGCAAGAGAAGAACCGCTCGACCAAGCACGCATTTTTAAGGCGTTTGGTTACAGGAATGAGCTTTCCAAGGAAAAGGTTGAAAATCGAGGCCCACCATGCCCCTAACAAAGGGAAATCCACTACTGCTACTTCCCCACCTTCAAATGATTTGGATAAATCGGTGTCCTCCTGCATGCAATTGAGGGACGATTTCTCTCATGTGATCACCAATATTAGGCCTAAGGGCTCCACACAGCCTAAGGAAAATTCATAGAGTTTAAAAGGTGATAGTAGAAAAAGAGGAAAGAATGCCTCACTGACTGGAAAATATTGATTTTAAGTTTTATTTATTTATCTGTTGTTGATAACAGTTGACTTCAAATTTTTTGGACAACAGGATTTTTGGATATATTGGTAATATATTTTTGAAAATAATGTCAAATATCAATGAGATAATTTGTCAAATATGAATGTGATGATGGGAGTCACAAGGAGGGGTGTTTTTCTTAATTAACTAGTTATGTTATGATTTTTAAGAGCTAAATGGGAGTCACAAGGGGTACCACCTACTAGTTATTATTTATTTATAACCCTTATTATGATTTATGACTTTTACCCCTAAGTAAAAAGTTGGTTGAGTTTTTAGTTAACTTAACTAATGAGGTAGTTCAACTACTTCATCCAATTCTAATTTCTTAAAAGCAAAAGGAAAGGGAGGAACAAGAGGAGGATAGAAGGAGAATCATACTAAGGTTTGATCTTTGAGTTTATGTTGAGATAGTTCAGTTTTCATTCATTCCTTAATTTATCACAAGCCTAATTCTTTTTTATGATAGCGGGGTCTTATTGTAGACAACAATATTCAGGGATGAATCACATCATTCAGACACTCATTTTTCAGAGGTGTTGATCTATCTTTGATAGTCTGTGTAGACTTGTCTATTTGTGAATTAGTTTTCATGACTGAAAAATGCTATTGTGTAGAGTCGAGTGGGCAACATTTTGTGGCATGTTGATCCATCTTTTAGAGTTCAGTTTTGATTTTCTGTCAGAGGTCCTTTTGTATGTTCCATCGGGGATGTCTAAGTTTGACTTTGGTCCAAAACTTCTTCATGAAATTTTGTAAAGAGAATGACTCTTTGATGAATTGGAATGAAATAGAGGATTGCTTTAAGTCGCATCTGTCTTGATTGTCATCTTGGTGTATTTGCTTATGTCTTTACATTTATTTCAGCAACTGTTATATTCAGAAAATCATATAAATAATGAATTTTCCAACAATCTTTTATTTATAAAAAGACTAGCCTAAGCACTTGTAATCAATACTTGTGAGTTAGGATATTAATTTTGATGGTTATAAACATAAGGTGACATTATCGTCTATTTATCTTTAGCCAAGAAGAATATGAAAATGCTTGAGTAAGATCATTTCATATCTTTTCCTCAACAAACCCTAGGTCTGTGAAAAGTCTTTTGATAGAGAAGAGATGGTGAGTTTGTGGTGGATGCACGTTTGGGGTTCTTTGCAATAGTTGTAAAATTTGTTCCGAAAGACAATTATTGATGTGATGAATATGTTTATGAGTTTCTTGGTGAGGTGAGGCGAGTCGTTTGACTTTTCCCAAGTTGTAAACGAAGCCAGTAGTGCTCATATTTTAATTGTTTTGCAATAATAATACTTAGTTGGGTGTTAGGAACATTTTGTGACTCCTGCACTATATCTTCATGTCTCTTATTTTTTTCACAAGTGTTCTCATCGTTTCATGGATGTATGCTTAAATGACTATGTGTTAAGGCTATTAACGAATTGTCTAATTATACAATAGAGTAGGAGTGTGACTCACCCGTAACCTAGAATGGAGTATGGGTATGATCTAGATGAAGAGGCATAGTTTGGAAAAAGTATCGTTGGTGTTGCCAAGCATCCAAGTTAGAAATATTGTGGTGTTGCATGCCCTCAAGAGGTACACGATTGCAAGATTCGGGTAGGCACATTGTGGGGACGTGAAAGATGGTATCAGAGCTTGTTTGTCGCATATTTTGAATAAGGGTTGGTGAGCTCTTCACCACTATCTCAATGATAAATGGTATTATATATTGAAGTACAATCTACTACTATGGTGGTGATAGTGGTGATAGAGTGTAGCAAGAATAAAATTTGTTGCGTAGATAGTTCAGTGGGAACATTCACAGATTTGGTGAACAGTTCAGTGGAGTGAGTTGGTTCATAACAAAGAATTTTCATTAGACTTACGATATAGGATTCCAATTAATGACATGGTGGAAGATTGATCTGGGTGCACACCTTGTATAGACCAAGAGCAGAGTTTGTGGTGAAATAAAGCACTTGGACAGGGTGGGTGATCACAAAACTCATCGCAGAACTTGTCATAGAGTTTATTGTATATAAATTTTTTGAAAAGACTTGGTGAAGGTTCAGTAAGGTGGACTGACCTTTTATAGAGACAGTTTGGGTGCAGAATTGGTTGGTTTGATTTGTGATGGAAGTAAGTGCCAAACCTATTGTGCACACCTTGAAGGGACTAAGCATGGATTTCATTGGGTGTACCGAGCACTTGGGAAAGGTGGATGAATGTAATACTTTTCACGGATCTAACCACGGAAGTGATAGTAGAGGGTGATCACATAAGTGATTGTGAAGGGGAGTAGTTCTGGGTTGCAACAAGTTGAATCACTCGGGTGTGTTGGATGACTTGAGGAAACCTAGAGTATCTTTGCAACAAGGCAGTTGGTTGGGCACATTTTCATCATGACATCTTCATGTCATGCATCATTGAGAACAACAGTTGAGTTGAGTTGGGTTTTTGGATAAGTAGGTCAACCACAACCTTCGAACGAGTTGACTCTTCACATAATTACGTAAGTTAGTTAAAAACAGTATGACTTGGAAATTAGGAAGCATGTGCATGGTGCCTTGAAGTTGAAGCATTCAAGGTGTGTAGATGGAAGGACATTGGAGATGAGTTAGGCCTATTGTATGAGAATTTTGGGACTTAGATGTTTTCTAAAATAGATGGATGGACTTGGCCTTATATTGCATCAAAGGTGCTTGCAGGTTTGTGTAGTTGCATACGGTGATTGAGGGGATTTCATTTGCACAGTCAGTTTCTTGGGAATGTGAAGGTCCAAGACATTAGACTTAAACCATGGGTGCAACCAAGGATATCATTGGAAAGGTATGGTTGTCTTTGAGTTCCTTCATTTACTAAGTTTTGAAGTGATATATTTGAGTGGAAGTGGGATGAATTGGTGGTTCAAGTGTAATATGTTTCCACGATGAAAAATGAAAGACTTGAGGGTGACTCAAGTGGTGCATATTTGAAGAAGGCATGTATCATTTTCAGACGTCTTGATTTGGGTGAATGTGCGGAGAGCTTTGAGAAACCTGTTTGGATGAATCCTATAGTGGATTTAGGAATACTTGGATGCAGTTATGGAGGTAGCTTGAGGAAGGTGCCTAACTCTTGGATGAGGCACCTTGGTGCCTTAGCTAGATTAGTTGGGTCATACAATGAATTGACAATGATGATGACAGTGCCAAATTTTGGATGGTTGCAGGAGGTGCAAGGAAGTTCATTTCTAAAATATGGATGGATTCAACAGAGAAATCGACCAATAATTGTTGGTAGTCGACCTGAATGGGAAAAATGCAGACCAAGTGACTTGGGTGGTGTTCTCTCACCTTTGGTATGAGCATTGAATGAGGAAAAGTGCACCTCGATGAATTGTGGATGATTGTGCAATGACTTAGAGATCTGGGAGGGTCATTGGTTAAGGTTGGCAGAAGTATTGGTTCGAACATGCCTAAGGCATGAAATTTCTTTGAAGTGACTCATTTTACTTGGAGCACTTTAGAAAATCCGTTGGGACGTCTGAGGAGTGTAGGATTTTTGGACACACTCATTGCAGATGTTGAGTTGCAGAGAGGTGACTTGATGAAAGGAGGCAAGTTGAAGACTTGTCTTCATTTGGAGGATTGTGTGGACATAGAGATTGCAACATGAAGATATTACTTGGACATGAGAATTTCTCTTCTTTGGGGTAGCATGATTGAGGGTGAATCCTAACCATTCCAAGGCATAGAGAGGTAGATCTAGCAGCATGGACGAGTAATGAAGTAGATAGAAAAAGGAAGTATGGGAGTGAAAATCTTGGTGTAGATTGGCTAACTGTTCCCATGAGGTGGAAAGTGGAGTCAATTTGTTGCAGATGAATTCATTTCGGGGTGACTTTGTAGTGAAGCAAGGTGAGGGGTGACCTTTCCTTGGTCTAAGTGTTGCATGAATTGATCAAATTGTTAAAGGAAGTGACTGGTTTTTGCATGAGGGTGTTTAGTCTCAAGGAATGTGAAGGTTGTACTGGCCATTCAACTAGTTCACAACTTGGGAGAGAAAAACAACATGACAGGGGAGTCAAGAGTACATATGCACCCGTAGGTTCGAAGTGCATCACTTAGAAATTGTGGAAGATCTCCTTGATGGAGATCAAATGATGGAAACAAAAATGAGGCAAGGGTGGACACTTTCCTTAGTCTTTGGAGTTGGATGGAGTGACAGAGATGCATACAGAAAAGACTAAGTCTGAGCATGGAGATGCACATTTCAAGAACTGGATGCAACAGTTGGACTAGTTACCCAATCAGTATAGGACTTGATGCTAGCATCGTTTGGAGACATGTCAGAGTTGGTTGAAGTATGGATGCAGTAGAAAGTTCACAAGATTTCAACACTTAGACATTTTTGGAGTTTTCATAGATATTGAAATAATAGTTGAGGCAGTAGCAGCAGTAAAAAAATGAAGAGTGATCATCACAACAAGACAATGGCAGCATGTGCATTGCACAAAAAGTTGGAGAAGAGACATATTTCCATTATAAAGGAAAAATTGGTTGCAAACAACTTTGGGCAGAGGACATTGTGGATGGTTACACAGGTTGCAGATGATTGCAGAGCAAGTTGGAAACTTGGGGTTTCCACTTTGCAAGGAAAATTGGGGTTTCCAGTCAACATGAAACTTGGGGTTTCCAACATACTTAGTTGCAATGGGGCAATGAGTTCGGGTAGAGACTTGGAGATCACATATTTTGTGGATGTTGTCAAGGATGGAAACAAATTGAGGTGGGGGGGGGATGTAAGGTATTCGGTTAGAAGTTCATAGAGACCCTCACCCAAGTCCTCAAGGAGACATAATTTGGGGTTACTACAACACCAAAGGATCACATTGGTTGGCAAAGTGGACTCCTTGGATGCATGAACACGCCAAGGGGCTTGCCCAAGCATGCAACAACCAAGAGAAGGGGTGCACCAAAGAGGTTTCAGGGCGTGTCAACATGAGGAGCAGACCAAGGTTGGGGGGTGTTAGTCCCAAGGGACACGATGGTTGATGATCGCATGGGTTCATTTGGGTGCACTGGGTCCAGAAAGGTGCATGACAGTTCATTTGGGAATGTTGGTCCGCGAAGGGACGTGACACACCCAAAGGAAACAACGTTTTGTGATGGTAACGTTTAAATTCCATATAAGAGAACAATGGTGCATAGCCAAGGAAGGAATATTTTCACAACAAGGTGAGCAATATCAATGCTACGATTTTTAGGTGTACTTGGATGAAGAGGGGATTTCTCCCTTAAGGATCCAAGTCGCTCCACATGGGAGGACTTGTACTTCTTTAAGGTGATTATGTGGATAGAGTTGGGGCGAACTTACTTTTCATTGAGTTTGGGAAAGTCTTTTCACAGGTTTGGGTGTGCCAACTATGAGACAAAACCACAGGTCTGTGTGAAGTCTTGTGACAGAAAAGAGATGATGAGTCTATGGTGGATGCACGTTTGGGGTGCTCCGCAGGAGTTGCGAAAGTTGTTGTAGAAGACGAGTCTTGGTGTGACAAATCTGTGTATGAGTGTCTTGATGAGGTGAGGCGAGTCATGCGACTCTTCCCAAGTTGTAAACCAAGCCAATAGTGCTCATATTGTAATTTTTTCACCATAATAAGACTTAATTGGTTATAAGGCATGGTTTGTGCCGCCTGCACTATATTTGTGTGTCTCTTGTTTACTTCACAAGTGTTCTCTTTGTTTCATGGATGTATGCTTAAATGACTATGTTAAGATTGTTAACAAATTGTCTAAGTATACAAGAGAGCTACACTAGAGAAGGAGTGTGACTGGCTTCTAGCCTAGAATGGAGAATGAGTATTATCTAGGTGAAGAGGCGTAGTTCGGATGAAGTATCCATGGTGTTGCCAAGCAACCAAGTGAGAAGCGTCATGGTGTCGCATGCCCTCAAGAGGTGCACAATCACAAGATTTAGACAAGTACACTATGAGGACAGAACGTGACATTTCACATTTCATCATCAATTAAACTGCACACTTACTTATATATACATATATTCTATTTATTTTACTTTTTATATATATCATAATTCTAAAATATACAAGTCTTTTGTTTTAATCTCAATCTTGAAAACAAATTATATATTACATTAAAATTCACACAATACAAATAATAATTTTAATCTCAATCTGGAAAACAAATTATATAGTACATTAAACTTTACAAACTACAAATAATAATAATGAAAATCCTCAACTTGGTTTTAATGTTCCATCTCATGGTTTTAGAAATTCAATAACTTTATTAAATGGAAAAAATGTTTAAAATTATCAATTAAAAATATAAAAAATATTGAGAGACAAAAATTAATTATTAAATATAATTATACAAATAATTGATTAAAAAAAATTATTCATTTAAATATTGCATTAACTTCATAATCCTAACAAATAGCATCACTCTCAAACACTGTTTTTTCTAAATGATACAATTACTTTCTAGATAAAAATAAATAAATTCATGAAGTTAATTTAAAGATTATTTTCTAATAAAAGATATATCTATTTCTAATAGATATCCTTAATTTAGAAATATAAATATTTTTAATTTAGAAATTATTTTTATAGTAAAAAATATTCTTATAAGTTTGAATTACAACTAATGCATTGTTTGTTTGTAAGAAAGAACGAATAACTTTTTAATGCATTTTTACAAATCTTTTTAAATTTTCTATTTTCTCCTTTTAAAGTCACCGATTGAAAAAAAAAATGCTGAATTAAAATAATCCGTCCCACATGAAGCTCTACAAAATTCTAAACCGTAAGAAACTGGTTTGAAAAATATAGTCGTTGTTTTTTCAATGGGAACAGAAGGAAAAAAAAAAAGCTCTTTCACATAGTTTCGAGTCCATGGAAGCTTTGACCCTCATATGGCGACCCACCATGTTCCAGCCCTCTGGAAGTTGAAGCGTCTGATTACGCCGAAAGGCGTATACCTATTGACAATGGGCAGAATTAATCACCTTTTAATTATAAATTTCAATCTTAGGGTTGGCAATTGAAGATGCTGGCATATTTTTCGTAGTCCTCTCTAATCAATGGATGAGATTTTGATAAATTATCTTCCACTCATTTATAAAGAGGTACATTTATGTGATTACTTTTTCACATTTACTAAATAAGATTAAAAATTTACTTGCTCACTAACAGATTGCCACATTTAGTGATTAAGAAATAACAACAGAAATTATTATTACTGGATAGATGGATATGGCACGTTGGGTTTCAATTAACAGTGAAATTAGATAAGCGTCGTCATTTTTTTTTACCAGGGCGGTTGCTCTTGGCCGCGTGGATTAAACCTCCCCTCAACGTTTCAACTTCCCACCTCTCCTCTTGACGCTTATGCCCGCCCGGATTCCCTTCATGTTTCAATTTCCCACCTGCTTTTATTAAAAGTTTGATTTATCTTTTACCAGGGCGGGCGCGTAGATTATCATGGCAGTTCACCTTTCTACCATGTTCAAAGATAATATTTTTCCACATTTCTACTCTGGATGCCACGTTTATCCTGGCGTTTCATGTCTTCTGGTGGGCGTTTTGATTTACATGTTCAAAGATAATATTTTTCAGGGAACTTCGAAGCTTTAGGTTGAAATTTAGCCAGTTTGTTGCTTGGCTTTGATGTGTGATTATAAATCTTTTTGAACAGGCTACAGAAGCTACAGAAGGCGCTGGTATTTGTAGAAGACACTGGTATTTGCATGTATGTA
>ML795279.1:149908-189338 GCA_009831015.1 Picea engelmannii
TTATTTATCTAGGATTTTTACATATAATATCCTTCTAGAGATAGCTTAACATTGAGTTACCATCCTTAACATTATTTATTACTACCCCTTTAAGAATTGTTTTTTTTTAATGTTTTTTTTATCGAACAAGTTCCTTTTATTTATATATTCATAGACAAACTAGAGACTAGGGGCATTGGCCTCATAGTGAGGGAGCATTGCTAAATATTTATATTTGGATTTTGACTTTATCTCTTCACCTCTTTTCCTTATGTGATTATTGACTCAGGGCTTATCAATTTGACCTTTGAGAAATCATACATGACCAAGATGCAATTTTTGATATGGATGGAATGAATAACACTCGGGAGTTGGAAAATGATTAGCATGGTTGGGATATGGATAATTATATCTATCCTAAGAACCCAATGGTATAGGTTAATGTTATGGGATAAATTAGTAGGTGCGAACACTAAATGATCTCCCTAGATCCACATACATCTAGAACAAAACACACCAAAACATGACGCTTTCCTTAAGTTTTAGATATTGAATTCACTAACTAAAGAGGGATAGGTGAAATACCATTTAAACGCCACTTGCTCTCGCCATCGCCATCCTAGCTCCATTCCAATTCTCATACAATGATGAACCTGCAAAAGAATGCAACCAACCAAAGTGATAGTAATAGCATAAACTCAATATAAACCTATGTATGTGATCAAGGAATCATACAATAAAACACAACAAGCTTTATAGGAAAGAATCATATTGTTGTATCATATTAAATGTGAAAGAGAGATTACAACCATGGCCTTGATGTCGTAAGGTCCCTTCCAACTGTCCTTCATTCCCCACACACTTCCACTCCAATAATTTTGAGAGCATAGATCTGATAATATTCAAAATCTATCTTGAAAAAATGACTCATCTAGCCAAGCTAACAATCTCCAAAGCTCAATCCAATCCAAGCTCTAAAAATAATAGCTAACCTTCTCCATGAGAGATCCTCTCCTTTTATAAGTTGAAGAGGATAAGGTGAGGAGGTTAGGATGATCCCACTAAATCATGAAAGTGAGTAAGATCCAAACCATTCAGATGCCACCTCACGATGGAAGTTTCTCCTTCTAGAAGCATCGAGAAGATGCTCATTTTTCCCACGTATGAGCATTTTTTCACCCTACCTATATAGCAACCTGCGAACACTTCGCAACCTATCTATGGTGTAGCCAGCGAAAATCAGGCATTTTCGCACCCTAGTTATAGTGCAACATGCAAAAATCCTCTTTAATAGGGTTTTTACAAAGGGAAATGCAACTTCTTTTCTCAGGAAAAGTTCTTCTCCCTTCTTTCTTCAGGAACTCAGGCCACTAACCCCTCTGAAGGCAATAGATAGGTTTACATCATTAACGGTCATAGGGATGACGAAAATAATGTGTAATAAAGATCCCCCCAAAGTATGAAGTTAGAACATAGTGATAGCTGAAATAGTTTGTCGAGTGTGTGTAGGGAACAAGGAACAGTCGGTTGGAAACCTGCCAACAAACAAGGAAATACAGTGCAATAATATATCATCACTAAGGTAGGAATTCCCATACTCAAAATACAAATGAATCAGAGCATAAATTCCGACATGCGAAGATCCGTGTCAAGTAAGAAAGGTCATGGACACCAAACATACACTATGGATCCATGCCAATATGACTCAAATTTGAACATAGACACCAAAAATACACTGTGGATCCATGTGTTAAAGATTCAAATTTGAACATAGACATGAGACATACAATGTGAATCTATGCAACAATACAAACTGAATATACTCCAACGCAACCTAAATTTGTCAAAAAAGATCCAGGGTCTTCATCTCCACCACTCTATAGTATGAATCTAACCATGTGAATACATGTGCTGAAGTCGAACATGGTAGAAACCACTTGATTACCGGTCATTAGTGTATACCGTTAAAAAGTGCAAGGGAAATCACCATTAATTTCAATGACTCCCAATGTACACTAGTACAATCCAACAAATGTGAATCAATGAGCTGAGGTCAAACACTCGACGAAATCTCTCGATCAAGGGTCGATAATGAAAACCCACTATCGAAAGCGAGGAAACATGCCATTGAGGCATGCAAGTTCCAAGGTACCAATTAGTTTCTAAGTCTAATTCCTGGATAATGAGTTGAAGTTGACAGGAAAAGACTCATCACAGGAGGGCCTTAATGTATCCCACGTCAATGACATGAAATGGATAAAAAGATTTGATGTAGATCAGAGTAACCAGTAACTCAGGACTGACTCAGGGATGGCTGACACAATAGAAGGCTTAAGGACTACATAAATGGCCGATGCAACAGAAGGCTTTCCAGGTTGAACTTCTCTTTGAACATATTGATGACACGACAACTGTCTTGGAAATACTGACTCAACAACAGGGATCACAGACCAATGGGTAATCTTATAAGGAGTATGATCAAGAGATGGGCGTATTTTCCAACCTAGACACAAGGCGAGTGAAAGGGTGTATGTTCAAAAATGACTCTTCCATGGAACACAGGTTTAGACATATTTCTTTCCCAATNCCCCCCCCCCCCCCCACCATTTCTGGCAAGTACCTCTTTATTTTTACGCAAGCTTTAGGAGGATAACATATACTTGTAATGTAAGCTCATCCTTTGGATGATTCCCTCGGAGTATGTTTAACGAACCCTGAGAAGGAGTGGTTCGGTCCCATGTGGGTCTTTGGATGTTTGTTTAATGAGTCCAAAGATAGAAAACTTAGGGGTTTTTCATATTTTAAGAGTCTGAAAAACACTTAAAGATAATTCTCCCAGTTCCTTTTTCATAAATTAGTTTGATGAGACCAAAAAAGTGACAATCTACTGCCCATCAAACGTTTTCTTCAAATACTTTTACGAGTGTGAAAAGAACAAGGTTGCTCAACAATCTTTTCATGTTTAGAGAGTCTGAAAAGAGATGAAAGGGAACTCCAGGGGGTTCCTTTTTTGTATAACATTTACGAGTCCAAAAAAGTGATAAGATTTTACTCGGTTACATTCTCACGTATTTACGAGCATGAGAAAGAACAAAAACTAAGCTCGGTAACTTATTCTTATGTATTTATGAGCAGGAGAAAGAACAAAGATTAATCTTGGGATTTTTTTCATTTTTACGCAAGCTTTAAAACAAAACAAAACTATGCTTGGACCTGGTTTCATTTGTACGCAAGCTTGAATCAGAGGAAACTATGCTTGAGGTAAGTGGTTTCATTTTTACAAAATCTTGAACAATAGAAAACTATGCTTGCAACTTCCCAACGCATAACACGGGGATGGTTCGTACTTATCTCCCAGCTTAAGAAGCTAGCAATTTAACTTCAGCATGAATTCCAAAGGTCGAAGCCAAATTCCCCCCAAGCTTCGTTTCATCCAATTGCAAAGGTGAGTCAAACGAAGCTTCAAATACTAGACGAGGAACTTGACTCGAACAGAGAGGGGGAACAATTTGTTTCATTTTTGAACAAGCTTGACACATGAATAAGAACTATGCTCATGAATCCAGGTTCAATCCTCAGACCTCTGTTTCATTTTTTAATGAGCTTGACACAAAAACATGAAATATGCTCATAACCTTTGTTTCATTTTTTAACGTGGTCACCACAGAGACGCAAAAAACTATCCTCGCAACTGGTTTCATTTTTTGATGAGATTGAAATCATAAAATCATGCTCAAGTCTGGTTTCATTTTTTAACGAGCTTGAAATCAGAAAATCATTCTCAAGTCTGGTTTCATTTTTTAACGATCTTGAAATCAGAAAATCATGCTCATATACCTATGTTTCATTTTTTAACGAGGTTGCCTCAGAGATGCAAAAACTATCCTCGAAAGTGGTTCTTCTTGATCATGGATTCCAAAAGGACAATGCTTTGAAATGACACCATGTCAAGGGACAAAACTCGGTCATGGATTCCAAGAGGTCTTCACTGGAAGGAAGGAACACACTCTAGAAGGACACCATGTCGAGGGTCATGGCAGGAGTAAAGATATCAGGATCTAACAACCCTATCGAAGAGATCACCATGTCAGCTACTGGATCTAAGTCATTAGAAATTGAAGCCATGGGAGACAATGCCACATAATTGACCTATGGTGGGGAAATACCGTTCTCATATAAGAACCATTTAGGGAGGCAATCCAGTCGGGGTCAATGAATGAAAGTTGATCAATAGTCACAACTCGTCCATCGTGAGGGAAAGATATCACACGAAAAAGAGTAGACACAATAGATTTCATGGCATAGACATAATCTCTCCCAAGGAGTAAATCAAAATCAAAGGGGTCTTGGACTACCATGATGTCAATAAAAATAGTTTTCCCTCCCAAAGTTATAGGAAACTTAGGAAGGGTCCCTAAAGGTTGACTAGTTCTTCTGTTAAAAGCTAACAGATTCTGCGTAATCGGCACAAGCTGAGGAAAACCCAAAGCTTGCCAAGCAAAAGAGGACAAAATACTAACGGACGCACCTTAATCTATCAGTGTCTGAGGAACATCTCGACCACACACCTATACTGTAATCTGGAAAGGAATGTGAGAGGGAATACGAGGTCCAGTTAACACACCCCAATCAAAATGGATGGCCTCATTAGTTGTAGGGGGTTTCGCGAGAGAATGAGGAATACCCCCCAACATGGTAGATTCTATATTAACGAGAAAAACATGGGCAGTATCAAGTTTACTCTCTAAAGGGAGAGTAGGATCGACTGATGATGGGATAAGATCGACCACGCAGACACTCTTCAGAGGAAGAGTGGGACTGACCAAAGATGGGATCGGAATGACCACTTTGTCAACTGGTTCAATTAAGGACATGACCATATTGACAACATGATTAATCAGATTGACCGACGACGGGTTCAAAGTGATCATTCCATCAACTATAGGGGGGTTGAGAGAAAACTTACGATAAGAAACTAGACATTGAAGCTGTGAAACAATCATGTCTTCCAGTAATTTCGAGGCTTTTTCCATATGAGGGAAAAGGTGAGTTAGATGACTCCCTTTGCATAACATACATGGGAACTTGACTCTACTTTTCTTCTTCCCAACAACATCATGACTAGTTGATGGGAGGTCATCAACATGTTGTTCAGAGGCTGATGACATGGGTTGGTCAGTGTGTGTAAACCATGCTTCTATAACCTTGGATAGACCAGGGCAATCCTTAAGAAGATGACTACCCTTACAAAGCTTGCAAGGGTACTTGGGCTTACGAGTTGTTTGGGTGATCTTGACATCATCAACACTCCCAGCACGATTAACAGTAACTGGTTGTTTTCCAACATGTTTAGCAGTGGTTGGTTGTTTTGACCCTTGTTTATTTTTCTTCTTCTTATTCTTTCATTTCTTCTTCTTCTTATTCATTGGGTTACTAGCTTCAGAAATTTCACTCGACGAAGAAGATGAAACGGAAGGAGACCTTGCAAGCAAAGAAGGTGAAGAAGACCTTACTGGTGAAGAAGGTGAAGGATCAACATGAGGTTGATGCTCTTGGGGGGAAGTGCTTGTGATTGAAGCACTAACTGCATTTGAGATTACCTGAGTGGAAAACAACCATACCGGTAATCCAATTGTGAGACCTAGAAGGTTCAAAGTAGCAATATGAGGAGGACCAATGTTTTCGTAAGATGGAAAAACAAAAGGTTCCCCTAGAAAAGTAGTTCCTTCATTGGTCATTCTGGGAAATGATGCCATAAAAATAAAGATCCAATTTAGAGTCCACTAGGGAAAACAAATAACACACATTAAAAATCTAGTAAGCAAACAAGCAAACAAAACCTTCTCACAAAGAGCACACAAGTTGGTGGTCAAATCCAACGTCATGGGAACAAAGTAAGAAGGGGCTGAGATAGAGCGGGTGGAAAAGTTACGACCACAGTCACCTTGTGAAATCTCTCACACATAAACATGGGTATACCCTCCAAGGAGCCCGAGTGAGTTTAGCCAACGTCGATTCTAGGTACCGTGAAGACTTGCCCCTCCACAGTCACCTTGTGTAAAGACCCTAAAGAGATAGGCCACTAAGGTTACCAATCACTACAGTAATGTCTGGGGAAACAGTCGACAGTCCGATCCACGCGCAAGGGAAGTGTATCTAGCCCGAAATCAACTTGAAAGGATTCCACTCATCATTGTGGGTATACCTTCAAGCGACCCCCATAATACGCGCAATCTCTACAAAAAGACCAACAAAGTAGGGTAAGTAACTCTGTCAGTCTCAATGCGACCTCATGATTGACCCTTGTGTTAGAAGGGATTCCTAGGACAAAATGTAGTAAGTGGATTTAACTCTCCCTATCACAAGATACTATGTTTGTTTGTAGCTTTGGAAAGTTATCTTTCGCACCTATTCCAAATCCCTACAAGTAATCTAATGTAGGTTTGCTACCAAAAAATACAAAAATGTCTAATCAATTTTTATAAGCGCTTTATTTTTAAGGTTGTTGTTACTCAAAAGGAAGATCGTGTGAACAATATGGTGTTTTGACCGACTCAAAAGTTACGCAAAGAAATGAAGATGAAATCTTTTCATTTCGATGAGAGATATGCTACGAGAAGGAGAAAACATTTATCATTCCCGAGTGCACAAGGTCCCAACATTTTAAAAAACTCATCAATATCAATATCTTTAAGAAATGCCAAGAATCATGCAATTTCGCTACTTCAAATGCAAGGATGCCCCCAATCTAATATAAAGCAAGAAATTAAATCTTTTTGTTTCAAAAATTTCACTAAAAGCAATAATGAACTTTCTTAAAACAAAGAAACCCAAACTAAAAGTTTTCTTTTAAAGTGAACTATTAAGAAGAAATCTGATCTTTCCCTAAACAATTCTAAATAAAACACACTCTTTTTAATTAAAAGACAGTCAAAGCAAGAGACTAATCCTTCAAAACCAAACAAAGAAAAGATGGCTAAAATCAACTCAAAGATTGTCAAGGAGATTGTAAGCAGATCAATATAGGCTCCAAAAGTTCAATCCATCTGATCAAAGAAAAACTGGGCATCAAAAGATAACAAGACCCAATCCAAAAAAAAAATACAAACAAGTTCGCAAGCCAATAGTATATCACAGTGCAAAAATCAACAGTTTACGCAGGCTAGCAATGGGTAGGGTGCGAAAATGTCGCACTGGTTTAAACAGTGAGGTGAAAAAATAAAAAATCAAAGTGCAAGAATGTCTATAATCAAAAGGAATTGGGGAAAAGGACAAAGATTCTGAGTGAACTTTCAGATCTAGAGAGTCTAGATGGATATCCCACAGACTCAGAGACCAGAAATCAAGCAATCAAAGGTAGGGAAACTAGATTAACTAGGAAACAATCTGTTCCCAAGTATGGTCGCCAATTTTGTTATGGGATAAATCGGTAGGTGCAGACACTAACTGATCTCCCTAGATCCACCTAAATCTAGAACAAAACACACCAGAACATGACACTTTCCTTAAGTTTTAGATATTGAATTTACTAACTAAAGAGGGATAGGTGACATACCGTTTAAATGTTGCTTCCTCTCACCATCACCATCCTAGCTCTGTTCCAATGCTCATACAATGATGAACCTGCAAAAGAATGGAACCAACCAAAGTGATAGTAATAGCATAAACTCAATATAAACCTATGTATGTGATCAAGGAATCATACAATAAAACACAACAAGCTTTATATCAAAGAATCGTATTGTTGTATCATATTAAATGTGAAAGAGAGATTACAACCATGGCCTTGATGTCATAAGGTCCCTTCCAACTGTCCTTTGTTCCCCACACACTTCCACTCCAATAATTCTGAGAGCATAGATTTGATAATATTCACAATCTATCTTGACAAAATGGCTCATCTAGCCAAGCTAACAATCTCCAAAGCTTAATCCAATCCAAGCCCCAAAAATAAAAGCTAACCTTCTCCATGAGAAATCCTCTCCTTTTATAAGTTGAAGAGGATAAGGTGAGGAGGTTAGGATGATCCCACTAAATCATGAAAGCAAGTAAGATCCAAACCATTCGGATGCCACCACACCATGGAAGTTTCTCCTTCTAGAAGCATCGAGAAGATGCTCATTTTCCCAACGTATGAGCATTTTTTCACCCTACCTATATAGAAACTTGCGAACACTTTGTGACCTAGCTATGGTGCAGCTTGCAAAAATCAGGCATTTTCGCACCCTAGCTATAGTGCAGCATGAGAAAATCCTCTTTAATAGGGTTTTTACAAAGAGAAATGCAACTTCTTTTCTGAGGAAAAGTTCTTCTCCCTTATTTCTTCAGGAACTTAGGCTACTGACCCCTCTGGAGGAAACATATAGGTTTACATCATTAACGGTCATAGGGATGATGAAAATAATGTGTAACAGTTAATCCAAGAGATGACACACTTCTAACCTAAAACATGTTCCCCAAGGTACTACAAGGAATGTCATAAAACCATGTAATGTTATGAAATGCTACTAGGAAATCATTAGGTTTTACCAATAAGTTACATCATTATTTCCAAATAAGTATTCATACATGGAATGTCAAATGAATCAAATAGGAACCATGCCATACCATACAACAATGCATCTATAATCTGAGGAGTTGGCATGAAAGTGAGCTACACCATAGTTGAGCTAGCACGATCATGTTTTTGGTGGAGATCAAGAAGAACTCTATCTAGAGATAGGGAATATGATCATGACACATCATGCAAGCAACAACTTGAAACCCTTGCTAGCGTATTGAAAAATGTGTCACCCCTCATGGGGTAACATATGGCTCCTACTCGTGGACATGCACTCTGTGTGAGAATGTATGAGAACTCCATAATATCTGTAGACCTATGACCTACACACCATATAACTTGGCAAATGAAACAAAATTTGGGGTGAATCTACCACCCTAGTTAGAAATAAAAAATACTTGGCACAAATAAAAAAAACTTCACCAAATATAAACATGAAAGTAAAGAAGGAAAACACGTGTAAGAAATTATTCTAAGGAAAATCAAATGCATCAATAAAATTAGGCAATGCATGAAAGTAAACACACAAAAGAAAGGAAAACATGAATGGAAGGAAAAAAATCATTATAACTACTGCTCAAAGATCATATTCATGCCTACCCTATTGGATAACTAAGGGATGTGGCTTCTAGGTGAAATAAAATATCAAAATCAACCATTCAAGGAGCTTACCAACATATGGAAACCTTCCCTTGTGTTTGGTCATCATCCAAAACACAGATATGCCAAGCATCAAGTGGGTATCATGAATAATCTAACTCACTCTCAAGTCTGGAACCTAGGTAAGGTAATATCTATGAAGTAGAAATCCAAAACTATACCAAGGTTGACTCACCTCTCCACAAAATTTCTCCATCCAAAGGTCAATAGGGACAATGTAAACACAAAACTGTGTCAACCCATTGAATTTTCTTGTAATATCATTGAGGACAAAATATTGTGAAGGAAACTCCAACGATGCAGATGGTTTGGAGTTATGCAACAACTTCACTTGGAGTGATTTTTTGTTTTTTTTTGAGGGTGTGTTTATCCCACACACCTTATTGAATATATGTGGGGGATAAACCGGGTCTTTTCTCATAGACACAGTGCTCCCTTGCACATCAATGAAGTTTTTTTAAAGGGACAAATTAGTTGACATATGGTCAAAAATCTCTCATTGTTTCCATTATTGTGCCCTCTAATCGACAAAGTGAATATTTGAATTTATGTCAACATTATAACAATGAGTGTTTATATCATGAACCTCTATATGGATTAACATGACCATGAGAAGACTAAAGTAGGAAAATATGAAGAAAGTCTTGAAACCTTTAATAACCCTCCACATATTGTAGACATGAAGATTGAGATGATGCACATGCGTGAAAGAGTAAATGTTTGCATCGCCATTTCCAACCCCTCATGTTTAATCCTTAATGTTGTTGAAGAAACAAAATAAATTTCATGGAAGTAAAAACATTAAATTGTTGCAAAAATTGTGCCCTCTAATTGACAAAGTGAAGATTGGAATTTATGTCAACATTATAACAATGAGTGTTTATATCATGGACCTCTATATAAATTAACATGACCATGAGAGGATTGAGGTAGGAAAATATGAAGAAATTCTTGAAACCTTGAATAACCCTTCACATATAAATTGACAATGGCAATGTGATTTTGTTTCTTTGTCATGTGAGACACAATGAAAATAAGGGTAATGCTCTAAACAAATATTATAAAATGTTTGACATGGTCATTTCCAACCCCTCATGTTTAATCCTTAAAACTTATTATTGCATCTTCCCCAAAATTTCTTTTTGCATGTTGCACCAAGTTTAAAGTTTGCACATTGCTTGGAAAAGATGCTTGCCACATATCACATGTCAAAAGACTTTCAAAGTTGCATATATCATGTCACAAGATTTTGGAAGTTGCATATTTCATATTCAAGTTCTATTTGTTTCCTAGACTCCATATCCCAAGCACAAGGCACCAAGTCTTGTTTGCATTCTCACGTCTTGAAGCAAGTGTTATTGAATCAATATATACCAAGTCTTATAAGAGAAGATGAAATTATCATTAAGTGTATAACAAAATTACAATCACATATATATACAAGCCATAGAAATAGCCTTGTGTATATTATCATATGAAAAAGTACCCATAATTTCAATGCATTATATGCATCATTACATGTTCAGCTATATAATGTACATCTAACTGTCTTATAAAATTATTACATGAAATCATGAATTTATTTTAGTCTTCTTTTGTGCTTTCTAGGTCTTAAGTAATTCATCCATCTCCATGTCTTCATTTACTGGGTGCTCTTCAACAAATAATGTTGTTTCAGTCTTTTCACGCTGAGTACGTCTGGTCTCATACCCATGGCGTGGATGTTGCTGTGAGGGACCATCACCTACAAAAATAAAAAAATATTAAATTTATATGGCCAATTTTTAAATATCATTGAATTAGTTCATTAATATTAAAAAAAAACTCTGCAATGTAATTGTTTACCTGGTCCTCTAGGCGACACCGTTGGAATGGTTACTGACCCATTCACCTGATCTTCAGGTCGAGGAGGATAGACTATGATATTCTCTGCCATTGAAATGTCAATTTTTTTAAGTAAAAAATTATTAAGTATATGATTAATATATAGACATTTTACCATCGAGGGCCTCAATCACAAGAACATCTTGGGGTTGCACCTCATTGGGATGGGGCTGCTAGGGAGCACCATGATCTTCTGGCTGCGTTGCACTATCAACACTATGTTGTCCAGTACTAATGGTTTCGTTGATAGTGTTTCTCCCCTGATTAGTGGGAAAGATTAAGAGATTCCTGAATTCAACAATTACATGGTTGAGCATAAATTATTTCAGCTTGAGAATAACTTCATTCCCAAAGGATTGGTGCCTTTAGAATAGTTGTTTTATAGAAATGATGTACTTGTCAAACCATTTTTCCTCCCCAAAGATGATAGCATTGAGGAATATAATAATGGGACTGAAAAAGATCCTAGATATATTAACTTGTCCAAAAATATTCATGTTGATAATAGGGAAAAGTATTTGCAGTTTTTCAAAGAGCACATGGATGTATTTGCATGGAGATACAAGGTTTAAAAACTTATGATACTAGTATCATCCAACATCGAATACCCCTTAAACCTGGTAATAATCCTTTCAAGAAGAAGCTTGAGCAAGTTAATGCTATTCTTTTTCCTACCATTGAAAAAGAGGTGAGGAAATTATTAGATGCCCAGATTATTATTCACTTAAGGTACTCTGAATGGTTTGCTAATTTATTTCTAGTGAGAAAGAAGAGTGGGGAAATAAGGATATGTTTCGACTTCAGGAACCTAAATAAATTCTCATTAAAATATAACTACCCCTTGCCCAATATGGATCATATATTGCAGAAAGTAGTGGGGGAAAACATTATATCCATGATGGATGGATTTTCAGGATACAACCAAGTGGCCATGCACCTAGATGATAGAGAGAAGAGAACCTTCACAACACCATCACGGACTTTCATGTATGACAAAATGCCTTTTGGTTTGATAAATGTAGGTGTGACTTTTAAGGGAGTTATGGACATTTCTTTTGTAGGTGAGAGAGACAAGTTCATTGTCATATACCTTGATGACATGACTATTTTCTCCATGATAGATGAAGATCACATCAAGCATTTAAGGAAAAATTTTGTGAAGTGTAGGAGTTTTGTGTTATCCTTGAACCCCCAAAAGTCTTATTTTTCTATGGAACAAGGAAAGATTATTGGACATATAGTATCCAAAGAAGGGGTGAAGATAGATCTGAAAAGGGTGGAGGCGATCAAACAAATTGCTTAGACTATGAACAATAAAGAAGTACAATATTTCCTAGGTAAAATAGTCTTTCTAAGAAGGTTTGTCCCCAATTCACTGAAATGGTGAAGCATATTACCGAGATGTTGAAAAAGGACCATGAAGTCAAGTGGATAACTGAAGCTAAAGAATCTTTCCAACAGATCAAGGAAGCCTTGGGAGAGTCTCCAGTTCTGATCAACCTGAATTATGACAAGGATTTTCTCATTTTCTCTTTTGCATCAACACATATGATAGTTGTTGTGTCGTTTCAAGAAAACATAAAAGACCAAGAGTAGCCCATATCCTTTTTTAGCAAGGCCCTGAGAGATGCTGAGATGAATTATAATAGCATGGAAAATCAGGCTTATGCATTAGTCAAAGCATTAAATTCTTTCATATATTATATACTGCACTCTAAGATATTGGCTTATGTACCTACCAGTACTATAATGGAAATTCTCACACATCCTATTAGTGAGGGAAGAAGAGGTAAATGGATTTCTAAGATTCAATAGTATGACATGGAGATGAACCTTGCAAAGCTAGTAAAAGGACAAGGACTATCCAAACTGTTGGATGAATCTAGCTACAAAGTCTTAGACTTGAATGTAATTTCAATAAACCTCGTAGCAACATAGTCTGAAGAGGATGAAACACAAGAACCGTCCTTAGAGGTAAGTGCAAAATTTTCTCAATCTGATTGGTATAAATACATCATATTTTACTTGCAAAACTTTAGCTTCTCACCGGCATGAGATAAATCCAGAGCTAGGTATATTAAGATTAAGGTTATAAAGTATTGCATTTTGGGGGAATTTTTTTTTAGGAAGGACTCACGGGGAATATTACTAAATTGCCTCACTGAAGAAGAAATTGAGGGCATAATCATTGAGCTTCATAAGGGTCTGTGTGGGGGTCAGCATGCTTAGAGATCCACCACATACAAGATCCTTAGAGCTGGGTATTATTGACCCTCCTTATTTTCTAATGTAAATGGTTTGGTTCGAGCATGTGTAGAATGTCAAATGTTTGCAAGAAAGCATAAGTTGTTGCCCCTCCCACCAAAACCAATCAAAGTTGAGACACCTTTTCAGCAGTGAGGATTAGACTTCATTAGCAAGATTAATCCAAATTCAAGCGGACAACAAAAATGGATTTTGATAGCCACATATTATTTCACAAAATGGGTAGAGGCCATACCTACAAGGGTAACCACCGATACAATCGTCATTAAATTCCTAGAGGAAAATATCTTGGCCAGATTTGGGTGCCCAGGAAATATCATTGTTGATAGTGCTCATGCCTTCAACTCTACCAAATTGGATAATTTTTGTTAGGAATATAACATAGATCTAGGATACTCTACTTCCTACTATCAACGGGGAAATGGTTTGGATGAATCCTCCATTAAGAACCTTATCAATATTATCAAGAAAATGTAATCTCAAAACAAGAATGCATGGGACTCCCACCTGAAACAAGTTGTCCGGGAAGACAAAGTTAGCATCAAGAGGGCCATTGGAACTTCCCCTTTTCAGATGGTGTATGGATTGGAAGTTGTTTTCTCCATTCATCTCAACCTCCATGTGATGAAAATACTGCAAGATGAGGAGACAAAATCGAATGACATGTAGAGAATAATTAATCAACTAATTGATGTCCAACAGGTAAGAGAACAAGTTTAGATAAAGTCCCAATCTCATCAAGAAAGAATAAAGGAAATATTTGATAAAAGGACCAAATAAATAAATCTCATGGCAGGGGATTTGGTCCTGAAATGGGATGCCCAAAGGGAAGCTAAAGGGAAACATGAAAAGTTTCCCTAGGTTGATTCGTCCGAATAGAATATGCAACTCACCAAGGAAGATACATCTCCTATGCTCAGATTTGTGTGTACCTTGATGTTTCGAAGGCGTTGATTGCTTCCATCAGCTCAAGATATCATGACATGGAATGGATTCAAACAATTGACTATGAACATATTTTGTTTCAATGTCGCAAATTTCACATCCATGATCATATTTTCAGGGATTTTACTCTAAATAAACCGACGGACCAACCCAAATCTTAGCAAGGAAAGGATGCAGAAGGATTTGAAAAGGTCCCCTCATAAATAAAGATTCTAAGAAAAACAATGACACAAAAAAATCCAAAGGGCCCTTGCACTAGTAACAACCTTGAAAAACTGGCGAACATTGAGGATCAACATCCAGAAAATTAGAAGGAGGAGTAGCAGACCCTACCAGAGCAAGTACAAAACCAGCCTCCACATCCCGATCTTAATCCTTTGGAAAGAAATGATGAAGACCTACATAAAATAAACCTCTCAATTAAAGGCCTAGATGAAGAAACAATGACGAATGAAGAAAATAAAGTAGATATGGAAGAGAGTGAAGAAATGGAAATCGAAAAAATAGATTTACAGAGCATAGTTTCCACCTGTGAAAGGAAAGAATCACACTCTATCCCAAAGAAACATATCCAACTCCTGAAATCAACACTTCTCAAATCTAAACATAAGGAAAAAGTAGTGGCAACATAGAAAGGTAAGCATACTACTTTTTCTACTTTAGGCATCAAGAATTCCCCATCCAAGGAAGATATTAAATCCACTAAATAAGATATGAAGAGAGCTCAGCCTTGTAATAAATAGTTTCTCCAAGAATTAGGAGAACTCCTTCTCAATTTGGGTCAAATTAAGAGTATGGGTGGAAAATTCTCCTCTCAACCCCATCAATCTCAATGAAAGTAATCTCCTGGAATATTAGAGGTTCCAATTGCCCAAGAAAACATAGAACCTTGAAGACTCTAATCATTGAATAAAAACCCTCAGTCTTGATGCTCCATGAAACCAAATGCTCTTTTGAAACTCTTGACAAAATAGCCTCCAAATGCTCACGAGGATGGAAATCTAAAACTACCGATGCAGAAGGAGCCTTTGAAGGTTTCCAAATCCTATGGCTCCTCTCATATATAATCCTCAACCAATTCTTCTCTACTAGACGCTCTCTTACATCTAATTTCTAGCAAGTAGGATCAACCCAAGTAAGTGTCGACACCAACGTCTACAACCCTCAGACTCTCCTGGACAAAATATCCTTTCTAAATTACTTACTTAACCTTAAATCCCTAACTTATGACATCCCTTGGATTATGGAAGGTGATTTCAACCGAATTTCCACTCTTTCAAAAAATTAGGGAGGGATCAAATGTCTGGACCAAGACTCAGATCTCTTTACACCTGATCAATCCCCAGGCCCTGATGGTTTTACAATTGACTTTTTTCATGCTTGTTGGTCTGTGATCAAACAATATGTTCTGAAAGTGTTTGAAGAATCTAGAAAATTCTTCAAGATCCTCCCCGCCTTCAATTCAACCTTTCTAACTTTGATCCCAAAAGAGGACAAGGTCGAAGACCCTAGTAAATTTAGGCCTATATCTTTTTGCAATGTGATCTACAAAATTATTTCCAAAGATATTTCCAACCACCTTAAGCCTCTCCTTCCCCTCCTTATCTCTCAAGAGAAATCAAGTCTTGTGGAAGGTCATCAGATTCTAGACAAGGTTATCATGGCCCATGAACTTATCCACTCTTTAAAGACTTCCCGCAAGCTAGGAATGATTATCAAGTTAGATATGTCAAAATCTTAAGAACACCTTAGTTGGGACTATATTTCTAGCATGATTCTCACTTTTGGCTTCTCTCAACCCTGGATCAGATGGATTATGTCAATTCTTTCCTCTATGATCTTCTCCATCCTTGTCAATGGATCTCCTTCGATCGCCTTTTCCCCCTCTTGACGTATCTGACAAGGAAATCCCCCCTCACCTTCCTCTTTATCTTAGTGGAAGAATGTATGGGGTGATCTGTTGAAGAAACGATTGATCAAGGAAAGTGGAAAGGACTCAATCTACATGGGGAAGAAAAACCAGGAACTCATTAGCAATTTGTGGATGACACAGTGCTAATGGAAAATCCAACCATTAGAGAAGCTCTCCAAATAAAACAAGTTCTAATAAAGTTTTCAAAATCCTCATGAATGACAATAAGACAAGGAAAACCCCAACTCTTCTTTTTCAATACACCTCCAGCAATTCAAGTCCATCTAACAAAGATCCTAGGTTTCCAATGTCTAAATATCTAGAAGTCCCTTTGGTTGAAAACTCATTAAAATAGACTTCCTAGGAAGACCTCCTCTCCAAAATGGCCAAGAAACTAGACAATTGGTCCTTTAACTCCCTCAACCTGGCAGACAGATTGATCCTAGTCAAATCCATCCTCCAAGAAATGCCTCTTTATCAATTCTCTAACCTAGAGGCCCTGAAATATATCCTCGAAGCTATGAGAAACCTGCACAGATCCTTTCTTTTGGGGGGCTCCAAAGAGAGAAAAAATGGGCCCTAGTATCTTGGAAATCGGTCTATAAACCCAAGCTAGCAAGAGGGTTGGGCATTCACAACCCTAAACTATTGGGAAAGGTATTAGGAGAAAATAAAAGGTGGATATGGCTTACCAACCAAAAATCCCAGTGGGCACGCCTTTGAAAATTCAAATATGCCAAAGAGGAACAAGAAAGAAGATTAATACATTTACAAAGTGCCTTGAATGGCTCCAACATCTAGAACTCATCCTGGAAAAATAAATCCTTGATCCAACAAAATTACTTTTGGGGAATATGAAACAAACATGACTCTCTCTTTTGGGAAGATGCCTGACAACAACAACTGAAATGGCCAAACCAAGATAAACTTCAACGGATAAAGGAAGCAATTTTGCGACCAAGATAAACTTCAAGGGATAAAGGAAGCTCAATATTGTACCAAGGAGGAGGCTCACCATCGATGATGTAATTGGCTCCCCAAAGAGAAATGGGAAGGAACGTGGGACCAAGATATTGTTAATAGTTTTTTGGAGGACCTTTCTAGCAGGAAAATCAAAATCAACTATCAGGAAGACCGCCTCCACTGCGGTCAGTCAATGAAAGGTACTTTCACAGTTAAAGAGGCTTATTTGTTTGTAGTAGACCACCAAAATATTCCCAAAACTACAATATGGGAGTGTATTTGGAAGAAAAACCTTTGGCTGAAAGTTTCAACCTTCTTGTGGCTACTAACTCTCAACAAGACGCTAACTTGGGAAAAACTTTGAAAAAAGGGATTCTATAAACCTTCAAGATGCCCTCTATGCTACTGTTAGGAGGAATCCATAAAGCACCTGTTTAACTCATGTCCCTTTGCATAATTTTTATGGGCTCAGGGCGAATCCCTCTTTCATAGATCCAGACACAACCATTAGTCTATCCCTCCTTCCTAAGACTATTGGCCAATTTCTATTGCTAAAAACCCTATAGTCAACCGACTCTGGCGACTTCTCCCATGATTCTTGTTGTGGGAAATATGGAAAGAACGCAACGACATATTTTTTAAGAATGATACTCACCCACCAACAAAGATATGGAGTAGATTCATCAAGAACATCCAATAAAAAATCTTTACTCAACCTTGAAATGATGAACATTGGAAGACCAACTGGTATGAAAACACAATTGTCTAGGACTTTTCCCTGAACAACACCTCAACTCCTCTCTATTTGATCCCTTCAACCTCCAAGGTCATCTCGCCTTCAAGCTAGTCGCCTCCTCCTCACGAGTTTATAAAACTCAACTTTGATGGGGCCTCAAAAGGAAACCCAGGGAAGGCAAGATTTGGAGGGGTTTTCCGCAATAAAGAAGGAGGGATTATCAGAACCTTTACAGGGTGGCTGGGTGTCAACAATAACAATTCCCTGGAGATCTCAGCACTAGAATAAGGGCTAATCATAGCAAAGAAGAATGGCTTCAAAAGGTGATAGTTGAGGGGGATTACCTCTTGATTATCAACATGATCAAGCGAATACAACAAGGGTCGCCAATTTCTAAAATCTCTTACAGTTTCCGTCTCAAATCCTCCCTTGAGTGAGTAGCCAGTCTAATGCAAAACATCCCTGTCATTAGTCCAAGCCATGTGAAATGAGAGACTAACAAGCTAGCGGATTGGTTAGCAAATGAATGTATCTAGTTAGCCAGTGACAAGTGGGATGAGCCATGGGACCCCATTAAAACGGATAAGCTGATGACCAATTGTCTATCTATAACTATGAGGGCCTCGAGATCCATGTATTGGGTGTTGGGGATGAGAACCAAGGTGGCAACAACCCCCGAGGATGAAAGGACAACCATAGTAGGGGATATTAACAGTGTGATGAGCTGGGGTTGAGAATGTTCGCATGGAAAAACTAGAACAAAGGGTATGATCACCATAGTGAAGGGCATGCACACAAGGGGTTGAATGAGTTGGAGTCCTGGCATGAGATTATTCGATCAGCATAATCCAAATTTGCCTCTAAATCAGCCAATTTCCCATGGGGGTTACCGGGATTTTTATGGCTCGTGGCAGAAAGACGGTTGTCGAAGGTGAGGATTGTGAACATGTCTCTCATCATGTTCTCAGAGGATCCCAGATATTTGTCGATATGATGTGCAGTGGCCACTACTCTCTCTTCTCCTCCTATCGTTGCTTCCTGTATCTCCATTGACGTATATATAAAGAGTATTATAAGATCAAGAGATTGCTCGAATTCTTTAGAAATCGTGAGAGCAGAGAAATCTTAAATTTTAAACTTAATTGATTGTAAAATAATATATGTAAAAACTAAAAAAATAACGTTTAAACTAAGTTGTGCTTTACACAAATATAAATTGATTTTTTCCAATAGGTATACTTTCACAACTGGTGCCTGTCAGCTGTCATCTGGCTGTATTGAAATGTAAACAATTAATGATCTTTTAATTCTAATTCCTAATCTTATGGCTAGCCATTGAATATGCTAGTATATTAGCTCAACCTCACTGCAAAAAAAGTTATTAGTTATTACTGCCATATTATTAATGCTTTCAATTTAAAGAATTATTATTGGCTGGATTTTCATATTATCGTTTCCTTTTTGTGATCATATACTTAGATATATGATATTTATTGCCACGTTATTACTACATTCAATTTAAATCTATTACTGGTTGGTGTTTCATATTATGGCATAATATGTGATCAGTTTCCCTAAACCTAAACTACATTGAAATTTGACCTGATATGTATTGTAATGTACAGTAAACCCACTGTCCAAAGTGAGGAAACCTGCCATTGAAGCATGCAAGTTCCAAGGTACCAAATAATTTCTTAGTCTTGTTTTCGGATAATGAGTTGGAGTCGATGGAACAAAACTCATCACAGGAGGGCCTTGATGTATCCCCCATCAATGACACGAAATGAGTAGCAGATTTTGAAGTCGGAACAGAGTATGATGTAAGTTCAACTAGACACAGGGAAGGCCGACACAGAGAGAATGGACAACTGCAGATGGCCGACTCGATAGAGGTTTCGGATGAACTTCTCTTGAACATATGAACGACACGACTAATGATTTGGCAGCATTGACTCAGAGACGACCCAAGATATGACCTTGTAGCAAATTGAATGAGAGACAAATGGATTTCCCAAACCGACTTCAGATAATGAATAAGGGGGTGTCATGTTCAAGAGTGATACTTACTACCAATAATATGAATACAAAAACACATCCCTTTCCCAAATTTCCCCCCACCATTTCTGGCGAGTACCTCTTTATTTTTACGCAAGTTTGAAGAGGATAACATATGCTTGTTGATGTAAGCTCATCCTTCGGATGAGTCCTTCGGAGTATGTTTAACGAACCATAGGAATGAGTGGTTTGGTTCTATTATAGGTCTTTCGATGTTTGTTTAACAAGTCCAAAGATAGAAAACTTGAAGGTTTTTCATGATTATAGAGTCTGGAAAAACACTCAAAAGAGAAATCTCTCAGTTCCTTTTTCGTAAAATAGTCTGATGAGACCGAAAAAGAGATAAATTATCGCTCAACAGATGCTTTCTTCAAATACTTGAACGAGCGTGAAAATAGCAAGTTCGCTCGGCAATCTTTTCATGTTTAGAGAGTCTGAAAAGAGCTTAAAGAGGACTCCAGGGGGTTCCTTTTTCATATAACCTTGTTGAGCCCAAAAAAGTGATAAAAGTGTGCTCGATCACGTTCTCATGTATTTTCGAGCGTGAGAACGGACAAATACCAAGCTCGAGGTTTTGTGCAAAAACCATAAAAAACAATTCAAACATGCGATGAAAAAGAGAAAAAATATCTGTATCCCTGTGTATGAATGTCAAAGTCGTTACATCTACAAAAGTCACACTCATAAGGGTATTAGGCATTAGGTTTAATAAATAAAACAATTATAAAAAACCAACAAAAATGGTAAAAGTAAATATAAGTGGGTAAAAGTTCTTTTTACCATAGTCATTGTAACTTTGTCAATATTTTAGCCCAAAACCAATCTTTTGCCCTTGAATTTCGACGCTCAATTGCGGAAGGTACGAGCATCCATTCGACGAACCGTCTCCGACAGTGAGGTAAGCTCCTTGCCTTCTATATTTTCATGGTTTAATTTTTAATTTTCATTAGTAAAATTCATGTTTTTGAGCTTGTTTTAGGGCTCAAATTTGCACTAAGGCATTCTCGCAGGCCAGCTACATGGGACCTGCGAGAATGCATCATTCTCGCAGGTGGCCTCAAAGGCACCTGTAAGAACCTCGCACTGTGCCCAAGGGGCACCTGCGAGAACCAAAAAGTGAAAAGTTTCTTTAAAGTTTTCTCAATGAAAAATGTACCAAGTGTTGAAGAGAGTTGATGACCTTCTTCTTATGTGTCTTATGCAGGCATTTGGCTATCACCATGATTCTAGAATGGCGTGAAAGAGAGCATGAAGAATATGATGCTATTGCCAGGAATAACCCAAGCATCATTGTCTCTTTGCGAGACTGTGGTCTCCTGAAATTATTTCGGATCCCGGGTATGAGGGCCCAAGTCAGGCTGTTGGAGTACCTCGTGCATATGTGGGACGTGGACCAACAAGTATTCCATGTAGGGGTCCGCACATTGTCCTTGGATATCGAGGACGTTTACTTCTTGACAGGACTATCACAACATGGGTACCACGCTAGCTTGACTGGTAGCCGAGGTGGTGGGCTGCCTATGAGTGAATACAGTCGTTTGTATGGTGTTCTAGAGGTGGAAAGGAGCAAAGGAAAAGTGTCCATTTGGGGGGTGCAGGATTTGACCCTTCGCACTATTTTGTTCAGCATTGCTCATATGGCTAGGAGTGCTGCTCCACATATGGCTCTCCAGAGCTACTTTTAGTATGCCATAGAGTGTACTGAGCCTCGGGTCTTTAACTGGGCAGACACAGTCCTTCGTAGCATGAAGAGGCAGTTGACTAAATGCAGGAGAGACGACCTGAAGAAATTCGGGTATGGATCATTGTTGGTGTCCTTATTTCTTGAGAGGGTTCCCTTGCTGAGGTTGCAGGTTGAGTGAGGTTTACCAGCTCCAGAGGATCTGAGAATGCTGAGGTGGTGTAACCTCATGGCCAGGCATGTAGCTGGACCAATCATCAAATACAATGATTCCTTCTTTGACTGGTTGCGACCACAGATGTTGATGGTCGATGATTATGCCTATGTCGGGTTGGACTTTTGAGGAGATCCGGACTTGGCCCTGCCTAAGGGTGCTCAGTGGGGAGATCTCAGTAAGAAGCACATAATTTTTACTTTTTAAATGTTTTTATGAATTTTATCATATGTAAATGTTTTTATGTTCGTCCAAGGTCTAATTACAAAAATTCTTTTTTGATGACATAGATGTGGGGCCTTATCGACCACTGAGTACTTCTCCTATTCAGCGATGAGGAGAGGTGGTTCCAGTGCCACGATGGGACGCTAAATATTATGAAGCAGTGGAACAAAACTTAGAGGGTTTGACAACAGACATTTTGGACATGTCTCTTGGAGAGGTTCCATGACATTATCAGCGTCATACACTGGGGGTGTCAGAGTCTGTTGGTCGACTGCTTCATAGGGTTGCCCAGGCAGTCATGTGTTACCATGAACGTCATCCATGACGTCACTTTGTAGAAGTTATGAGCTTCAGATTTTGAAATTTTGGTCCTCGGACAGAACTTTTTGTAAAAAACGTTTTTGATCTTTATATATACATATGGTTTCTATCGGCTTATCTGGTGTTATGTGATACTTGTGATGTGATTGATTTATAAATGACCCAAATGTCTGTCTAAAACATAGTTAGATAATGCATCAGTTAATGTATTTAGACATCTAGGAATATGCAGATACTCAATATAATCAAAATAACATTTCAAGAGGCAAATTCACAAATACACCCGTAACAAAGTAGGACTTCGAATAGCATAGACATTACTTAACTATAGTACTATGAGCTGCGAATCAAGTCACACAACCAAGCAACGAATACCGAGTGAGATAGCATCAATCAACAATTCGATAACGGTGCTAAACTCTACAATATTGTTCGTTGCACGGCCGAGGCACACACCTCGTAGAGTGATAAGTTCGCTTGTAGGGGCGTAAAATGCCCACGCAGCAGAAGCAAGGTTCTGAGTACTATGGCTAGCGCCATCAGCGAAGCCAATGTGGGGTAGCTAAGACTCCGACATCTGGAAATCAAACACAACGTATCATAAGGGCATAGACCAAATAAAAAAAAGGCATACTACAATAACACACAAGAAGTATGATACAATAAAATACAAGTACTCGTGCACAGGTGATCTTATGCGTAGTACTTCTTTAAGTACAACCCATTTCTGGGTTCACTCAAAGGGATACCATCATAATCTACTAACTCGTAAGATCCTTTCTCCAAAACTCATCTAACGATATAACGACCTCTCCACATGGCTTCTAATTTTCCAGCTCCTAGCATATCTCGATCTTGTTCATAGAGGAGAACCAGATCTCCTTCGAAGAAAACGAGAGGCTTGACATGTTTTTCGTATTGGGCCTTGACATGTTTCTTCTAGGATTCTATGACTAGGGTAGCATCACGTTGAGTTTCATCTAATCACATGAGATACAACAGACATTCTTCCTCGGCAGAAGTGTTTGGTAGGAGTTCAACATCTAGTTTTAAAGAGGATATCTCGCATTCAATCGGGAGAATGGCTTCTAAACCATAGACTAACCAGAAAGGTTTAAACCCAGTACCAGACTTAACATATGTCTTGTAAGCCCACAATGCTGAAAACAACATTGTGTGCCAACTTGTTTTGTGAATCCCTATCATTTGTCAAAGCATGGTTATGAGAACTTTGTTAATCGCTTCGACTTGGCCGTTGGCTTGTGGGTAATAGGGCGTTGAGTTTTCATGGTGAAGACCCAACTTTTAAGTGAGTTCAAACATCATGAAGTTTCTAAAGTGGCTACCATGATCAGTGACGATAGCCTGAGGAACACCAAAACGAGCTATGATGTGATTGAAAATGAATAATGCTGCGGTCTTTCGAGTATTGTCAAATGTCGGCATCGCCTCAGCCCATTTTGTAAAATAATCTATGACTACAATAATGTATCCATGCCCCCCGGTTGAGTTGGGGTGACATGTCATGAAATTGATGCCCCATTTCGCAAAGGGACCAACGGAGACCACAGGGTGAAGAGGAGCGGGATGTGACCGTATCTTATGATTATAGGTTTGTCAAGCGTGGAATTTTTGGATGGCGATTATGCAATTGTTAAATAAAGAAGACCAAAAATACCCTACTCATAATATCTTCTGGGCAGTAGCATACCTGGACATATGACCACCACAGGCTCCAGAATGGTAGTCATTTAAGGCTTTCTCGGCTTCTTCGAATGTAAGGCAGAGTCGAAAAACTGAGTCAATCCCACGACGATAAAGAGTATCCCCGAGGATAATATATTGACGGGCTTGGTAGCATATTCGACACCAGTCAGTACTGGACAAATTAGGCCGGAAAATCTGGGTTTGGAGATATATGATGATATCGCCATACCAAAGATCATCAGAAATAATTAGGAAAAGGGATTCATCAGGTAATGAATCGGCTACTACATTTTCCGTTTCAGAGTAGGGAAAGTCACATATCAACTCGACGAACACTAAGGACTTCTTGGACTTGGCTCGTTCGAATTCCAAGTCAAACTCCTGGAGTATCATTATCCATTTGGAGTATTTTCCCTCTAGCAATTGACGTGTGAGGATGTGCTAGATAGGGTTGCAGTTGTAAATCACCGTGGTCTTGCGAGAGAGGATATAGTGCCAGAAGTGTTCAACTACTTGGACGGCTGCCAAGGCCAGTTTTTAGACATGTAAATACTTGGTTTCAGTAGGCGTTAGACTTCGACTCGAGTAATAGATAACATGTTCGTCATGAGAATCATCCTCTTGGACGAGAACCATAGCGATGGTGTAATCCGAGGCTGTGAGGTAGAGGAAATAATCGCAACTATAATCGGGGGGGGGGAAGAGGAGCAGAGCACGTGTTAGGAATAGTTTCAAAGCTTCGAAGGCTTTGTTTGTGATGGTATCCCATACAAACTCAGACCCCTTTTTGAGGAGTTGCGTAAATCCAAGAGTTATCTCAGCGTAGTTTGGGATGAAATGACGAAGAAAGTTTGCTTTCCCTTGCAAAATTTGTAACTGGTAAAGTGTAGAAGGAGGAGGGAGATTGAGAATAGCCTCAACCTTTAAAGGATCTACCCTGATCCCTTGACGCGAAACAATAAATCCTAGAAGTTGGCTGGATTCCACGTAGAAAACGCACTTGTGAGGATTCAAGCATATATGGTAAAACCGATAGCGGATGAAAATGGCTCGGAGGTGGATTGGATGATCGACTCGACGCATGGAACGAGTGGGTAAGTCATCAAGATATCATTGCAAAATGTGCTTGATATCATGGAAGGCATAAGACATAGTGCGTTGAAAAGTTGTGCCAGCATTCTTTAGACCGAAAGGGAGTTTCCGATAGGTGAAAGTGCCCCAAGGACAAATGAAATCGGTTTTGTGTTGATCCTCGGGAACAATATTGATTTGATTATATCCAGAAAACCATCCATCAAGGAGAAGATTTCGCTTCCAGCGCAATCGTCGACAATCTGATCGACGAAAGGGGTAGGAAAGTTGTCTTTGGGACAAGCTTTTTTAATATCCCTATAATCAACGTATATGCGGATTGTTCCTTGTTTCTTGTCGATTGGGACAAGATTGGAGACCCAGTCAGTGAGGGCCACCGGGTAAATAAAGTCGGCTTTGAGAAGTTTCTCGACTTCAAGCTTGATAGCAGCCACTTTAAGTGGGTGAACTGGACAAAGGCATTGCTGGACGGGTTTAGCGTTTGGGTATGTCTTAATATCATGTATCACAATGTCGAGGTCGATACCCGACATTTCTTCATAGCTCCAGGTGAATACGTCACGAAATTCTTTGAAAAGTAACGTGTAGGTGACGATTTCATCAGAGGAAGATGAAGCTTCGATATGCACATTTTCGACAATTCCAGGTTTGATGGATATGTTGAGGGGAATAGTGGGTGAGATATTGATTAAGTTCCCTTTGGAAAACACATCATGTGTGGACTCGAGAACGGTTGAAATGACGACAACGGTCGACGGGGTCGAGATCCGTTGGTAGTTCTCGATGGTGTGTTGCTCTAGGAAGAGGATGGAATGGTGATGTCCATCGTTCCAAGGGGTGTCTTCCATGACAGACATAAGCATCTCGTCCGTGGGGAAAATGACATGGAAAGGATCTGGAGATAAATCACCAAGAGAGGGGGTAGAAGGGGTTGCCGATTGAATGGCCTGCTAGGCGGATTCGACCGAACTCAAAGGCATTGCATCATCGTAACGAAGATGATCGCCAAGGTCGGGTACCATCCATGGGTCGTGAGACGTAGGGGTTCCGTGAATCGATATGGAGATCATGTTGATTGAATCGACAGATGAGTGTGGAACATTGGGTGGTGGAATGGGGAAAGTACCCATTAACGAAGAGTCTTTGAGAAGACCTACACCAACGTTCTCGTAACCGTGGGGGGTTTGGAGATAAACGATATATTGACAGTACGTGTATCTGAGTTAAAGAAGGCTAATTGGTCGACGGTAATGACCTTTCCTTGATGTGGGAAACGTACAACACAAAAAATATTCGACACAACTGCGCGCATGGAATCAATCCAGCTACGACCAAGAAGAAGATTGTAATCGAGAGGAGCGTCAAAGACTTCCACTTCGACTTAGACTGTTTTTCCTTCTAGCGTGATTGGCAACGAAGGAAGGACACCATAGGGCTTAAAACCAAAGCCATTGAAGGATTTGAGGGTGTTATGGGATTTGGTCAAAGAGGGAGACCCGATGGCTTTCCAGCAGGTAACAGACATGACACATGTCGAGGCACCCTCGTCGATAACGGTTCGACAAATGTTTTTGTCGAAGACAATCACTTGGATTTGGAATGGAAGTTGAGGGGGTAACCTTGGAATTTGGTCTTCCAAGTAAAAAATTATTAAATTCGTGTCCATCGGGTCGATTCCACTGATATCTTTTAACAGTGCCTTCCATTGTGTAGGACAACTTTGAAGGACTTCGAGGGATGACATTGCAGAAGGTGCTTGGGCCAGGTCTCCAACAATGTTGTAGTTTTGGGCAACATGAGCATGAGAATTGAAAGTCGATTTCTGAATGACACCCTTTGGAGAGGGGAGAAGAACTGTGTCAAGGCTCGGTCATTCAAGATGAAGAGGACCGTTGGTAGGTGGAGTCATGGGAGAGGGTTGGACCAATGAAGGAGGCATATCATGAACCTTCTCTTTCGAGGGAGAATAATCTTTGGCTCGAGTGGTAAGTGCGATGTCATTCTTCTTTGAATCGCCAGTACACATAAATACATAGGATGTAGTGGAAGGGGAATATTGGTCATGAATGACCAATTGGGCCTGTTGTTAAGAGGGGAAGGGTTGGGATAAAACGACCGGAGTGGGTGGTTTTGGGGCTCCTTGAAGAAACTTAGTAACTTCGGTGCATCGTGGAAATCCTTCGTGTAGTGATCATCACCACAAGTAAGACAAGGGTATCGGGGTTTGCGCTTATCCCTATCGTCAACACGCGGAGTTTTGGGTTTCTCTGCTTGTGAATTATTTTTTTCCTCCTTATTCTTACCCTTTCCCTTTCTGGATTTGTTTTTACCGACTGGGGTAGATTGAACTACATTTACCTCAGAAGTCTTTCCAGTGGGAGGGGTAGGAGACGGAGCATTTTGAACATTAAAAGAAGCGGGTTTGGGGTTTTTTCTTGAGGCAGAATGTGGTTGGGCATGGAAAGTGCCAATCACACCATCAGTTGCATGAGAAGCAACTGGAGTAGTTGAAGTGGCGGAAGTGGAAGGATGAGGTGCATCAGGGAGTAAGTCGTAAATAGTACCCGTTTGCGAGTAAATGAGGTCAAGGTATTGAGCACAACTTATGGCATGTTCTTCTGCGACGACTCCACCCATGGTGATGTCACGACTGATGTCGTTCACAAATGATTTTGTGAACCACTCTGCCAGCAACTGATCGGGAAGTTCGAGTTTGATGAGACATCGTCTCTGTCGCCACTCATGAATGTGATCGGATATATGAGTGGCTTTGTTTTGTTTGAAAGAAATAAAAATATCGGTCCCCATTTCATAACGGATCGGTAACTGGTAGTGGGTGAGGAAATCCATAGCTAGGGTGTTGAAGTCAGCGAAGAAACCTCACGGTAATTCTATATACCACTTTGCAACAAAACCTGTGAGAGTTCTTTGAAAAAGACGTAAACGAATAGAGTCATCCATCAAGGAGTTGGATGAGCACCAGAGGTGAAAATTCATGATGTGATTGTTCAGGTCCTCTCCCGCTTTGCCATCGAATTTAGGGATGTCAGATGGTAGCTTGGCTGGTATAGCGGGCCATTGGGGAGAATGACGGATTGGATCATTTAAAATCCTTGACAGATATGGGAGGTCCAAAGTGGCCAAGAAGGGTAGTTGTCTATTCACATGCGGGTACTGGTGGCTTTGGGGGGGGAGTCCCATCGACAAACCATTGGGACCATAAGAAGTCTGCATATAATGCGAAGACCCAAGAAGATTCGGTGGTGGTTGTGGAGGAAAGTAGCTCATGGGATTTTATCCTTGAACAGGGACGTGAGTTTGAGCATTCGAGCCCCAAATAGGATTGGATGTACCTGGATATGGTTGGCCTATACTAGGGGGTATAACGGATGTAGCTGGAAGCTATTGCCCCCCCAGTCGATTGAGGATTATGTTGTATCAGATGATTCCAATATTGGGCCAAGGATGGAGGTATGTTTTGTCCATAGGGTGGGGTTGGTGGGGGTTGTCCTCCAATCGAGGGTTGAGTTCCAATTGGGGGTTGTGTTCCAATTTGGATTTGTGTTCCAATAGGAATTTACCCTACAAGGGGGGGTTGAGTCAAACCTCCTTGGTGAAATTTCCCACCAACAGGAATCTGGTAATTCGGTGTGAATGATGGGATGGTGCCACTAGGATTGGTGCCACCGATAGAGGATTGAAAAATTCCTCCAAAAGGGGGTTGAGGAAGTGTCTGAATGAAGCCGGGAGGAGAGTGCCCAGAAGAAGAGGGACCACCAGGAGTTCCGGGTGGGGTTTGCATAGGAGTGGGAATAGAAGAATTCAACGCACGATATCTGGGTGGAAGCATTGGGGTGACATTGGGCGAGAGTGGTGTGCCAATGGGGGCTTGACTATCCATTGTAATCTAAGTGTGAATACTCATAGTATCTGTGTAATGGGCCATTTCTAAAGGGATGGTCAAGATGTGGTCAGCTCGCGGAGCTTCTGTACCAGGAAAATAATAAGCAGTAGTAAAAGGTACTGTGTCTGGGTCAGAGGTTTCAGGGAACGCAGGTGAGACGATGATTTCAACGCCTGATCCTGAACCAAAGAGATCTCGTCTAAAAATTCCAATAGACCAAAAAGGATCTTGGCCTTCCGGTCCTGGAAAAGGTCTAGTCGGTGATCTAGAAGACACAACAACTAAATCTACGGAAGAATTCACTTGCATAATACGTCTCTCAGAATCAGGGTGAATTCGAAAGTCCCCTCGAGAATTGGTAATTCAGAATCGTTCTAGAGAGTCATTTCTTTCCACTTGTGGAGTGGTGACATCTTGGACTTCACTTTGTTGAGGAGAGCCCTCTGGTGAGATTGTAGGCAGGGGTTGAGAACCTTCCAGATTTTCTGGAGGTAAGCCCTGTATTCTATGTGAACGACGTGGACGGTCTATTGTGAACGAGTTACAAACTTATGAAGAAAGTCCTATGGTCAACTTGGGTAAGCAAACAACATGTGCTAGTAAAAAATATAAGAAACAACACCAAGCAAAAAAGACCTTCTAATTCTGAAGTCACTAGTTGGTGATGAAATCCAACGTCGCAACAACGAGACGAGAAGGGGCTGGGCTAGGGTGAAAAAGTTACGTTGACAACCTGCTTAACAGACTTACACCTTGGTGCAAGCTCCCACACATAATCGTGGGTATACCCTCCAAGGAGCCCGAGTGAGTTTGGCCAATGTCGATTACAGGTACCGTGAAGACTTGCCCCTTCACAGTCACCTTGTGTAAGACCCTAAAAAGATAGGCCACTGAGGTTACCACTGACAACAATAAATCCTAGGGGGAAATTCGATAGTTCGATCCACACGCAAGGGCAGGGTATCTATCCCGAAATCAACTCGAGAAGCTTCCATTCATCATTGTGGGTATACCTCCAAGTGACCCCCGTAATACATGCAATCTCTACACTGATATCAACAAAGCAGGGTGAGTAACTCTGTTAATATCAATGCGACCTCAGGTTTAACCCTTGTGTGAGAAGGGCTTCCCAGGACGAAATGTTGTAAATTGAATTTGGCACTCCTTAACACAAGATGTTATTGTGTGTTTTGTGCTTTGGAGAGTGTATCTCTCTGCCTATTCCAAAGCGCTAGCCTAGCTAACTGTTTGTGTAATAGAGTCCTAGAAAAGAGTTACTAGTTAAATTTTAAAATTGCGCAATGTTATTAAGGGCTATTGTTACTCAAGGGAAATAGAGATGAAACCGATGTTGTGTGAGACTCTGACCCAACAATGCATAGATAGGAATGAAATATATCAATTTTCGTTTGATGAATCCTACATACGGGAGGGAAAGAGAAGTTTTCCGGGACAATCTTGAACTACGATATGCAATCTCCTTTAAAATGCAATCTCAACAAATCATGTAACAATGACAATTCTCTATTTGTTCTATTTCAATGATTGATTTCCAATATTTTCAAAATGAAAATGCTTTTAAAAAGAAAAATGTTTTTTTAACTTTTCAAAAAGATCTACACCATGGTGGTGAAAGTAAGGAAAACCAATAACTAATGAACAAACAATAAATGAAACCCAAACCAATCTTTCAATGGAAACAAAAATGACAAGCAGACAAGACTAGTCTTTTCAATTGCATGAAAACAATGACCTTCCAAGCAATGAGCAAATGAGAAAGACAAACAATCCCAACTTTCAAACCGATCACCGGCTCCTAACCAAACAAGTACTTAGATTCCAGGATCAGAGAGTATATCCTTGCTAAGAAAAGTCAAGAGATGAGAGTTGAGAAAAAGATGGACAAGAAGAGCCTTTGATTTTCAAAGACTGATCATGCACAAAATCCGAAGTCAAGAAACAATCAACCAGTGGTCCAAGAAGTTCTTTTCAGACACTTATACAGATCTAGACATCTGAACATAACAAAGCTTTAAGTCCAAAAAATTTAAAAATGGGTTCGCAGGCTATTAGTAATGTACAGTGCGAGAATGGAGCATTCTCGTAGGCTAGCTTCAAGCAGGGTGCGAGAACCTCGCACTGGACTGAAAGGAAAGATGCAAACTCAAGGGGTTCTCGCAGGCCACTGTGGGGTTCAGTGCGAGAAGGCCTGAAACTAGGCAAAATTTTGGAAAAAGACAAAAAATTTTGAAGGGACTTCTGGACCCAGAGGGTCTATCAGGGTGTCCTGAAGACTCAGAGATTGATAGAAATGAAGAAAGGTAAGGAAAGAGAAAATGGCCAAGGAAAAACACAAAAAACCACTAAAAAATGGGTTGCATCCCCAGTGGAGTTGTCAATTTTGTTATCGAACTAATCGATAAGTGCAGACACTAACAAATCTCCCTAGATCCACCTGGATCTAGAACAAAATGAGACAGAACATGACTCTTTCCCTAAGTTATGACCATTGAATTAGCTAGTAAGGAGGAACAAGTAACATACATTTGTATCGCTTCCTAGGGTCTCTGTTGCTCCTGCTTCGCTCTGGTGCTCTAGTGAGGTCAAGACCAAGACAGTACAAACCAACCAAAGTGAAGATAGCAAAATGTATTCAATCGTCAACTTATGTGTATGATCAAGGAATTACACAATAAAGTAAGAATGACTTTATGGGAAAAGGACATGCCGTTGTATCATATTAATCGAAAGTAGAAGATACAACTTGATCGCCTTGATTTCGCAAGATTCCTTTCGGTGACTCTTGGTTCCAACACACGCACTTGCTCTATCCTTCCATGAAGAATATCCAATTCCTCTTGATAGACCTACTAGAGTGTCCAAGCTTCTGTTCAAGCTGGGTTCTTCACACAATTCCTTCACCAATTCTCCAATTAATCTTGCTTAACATTTTCCATGAGAACCCTATCAATATATAGGAGAGGATAAGATGGTTACATGGATGAGAATGATCCCACCAAATCAGGGAAACCAGTAAAATGATAACCATTCGAATGCCAACCCATTTTTTAGAAGATTCCCTTCTAGAACCCTCGAGACTTCATCTTTTTTCCAAGCTTGAAAACAAGTTCGCACCCTATGTATAGAACACAGTGTGAGAAGTTTGCACCTTCTGTATAGAGCACAGTGCGAGAAGTTCACACCCTAGCTGAAGGTGGCTTGCGAGAATGGGTCATTCTCGCACCCTAGGCTATAAGCAGCCTGCGAACTCACTTTGAAAATATGTTTTCTGGAAAGAGATAAATGACACTTTTCTTAGGAGAAAGTTCTTATTGGGAACTTGAGTACACCATTGTTAATACATCACCAAGATGACCAAAATCATGTGTAACAATAGCTTGGGAAAGTCAAGGTCCAAGACATTAGACTTAAACCATGGGTACAACCAAGGATGTCATTGGAAAGGTATGGTTGGATTTGAGTTCCTTCATTTACTAAGTGTTGTAGTGAGTTATTTGAACAAAAGTGGGATGACTTGGTGGTTCAAGTGTAATATGTTTCCACGGTGAAAAATGAAAGACTTGAGGGTGAATCAAGTTGTCAATATTTGAGGAAGGCATGTAGCAGTTTGGGATGTCTTGATTTGGGTGAATGTGTGGAGAGATTTGGGAAACCTATTTGGATGAATACTATAGTGGATTTAGGAAGATTTGGATGCAGTTATGGAGGTATCTTGAGGAAGGTGCCTAACTCTTGGATGAGGCATCTTGTTTCCCTAGCTAGATTTGTTGGGTCATGCAATGATATGACAATCATGATGACAGTGCCAAATTTTGGATGCTTGTAGGACGTGCAAGGAAGTTATTTTCTAAAATATGGATGGATTCAATAGAGAAGTCGACCAATAATTGTTGGTAGTCAACCTGAATGGGAAAAATGCAGACCAAGTGACTTGGGTGGTTTTCTCTCACCTTTGGTATGGGACATTGGATGAGGAAAAGAGCACCGCAATGACTTGCAGATGATTGTGCAATGACTTAGAGATCTGGGAGGGTCATTGGTTAAGGTTGGCAGAAGTATTGGTTCGAAAATGCCTAAGGCATGAAATTTCTTTGAAGTTACTCATTTTACTTGGAGCACTTTGGACAATTCGTTGGGATGTTTGAGGAGTGTAGGATTTTTGGACACACTCATTGCAGATGTTGAGTTGCAGAGAGGTGACTTGACGAAAGGAGGCAAGTTAAAGACTTGTCTTCATTTGGAGGATTGTGTGGACATACAGATTGCAACATGAAGATATTACTTGGAAATGGGCATTTCTCTTGCTTTGGGGTAGCATGGTTGAGGGTGAATCCTAACCATTCCAAGGTATACCGAGGTAGATATAGCAGCATGGATGAGTGATGAAGTAGTGGGGAAAAGAAAGTATGGGAGTGCAATTGTTGGTGTAGATTGGATAACTGTTCCATGAGGGTGTGCAGTCTCAAGGAATGTGACGATTGGACTGGCCATTCAACTAGTTCACAACTTGGGAGAGAAAAACAACATGACAAGGGAGTCAAGAGTATAGATACACCTGTAGGTTCGAAGTGCAACACTTAGAAATTGTGGAATATCTCCTTGACGAAGATCAGACGATGGAAACAACAATGAGGCAAGGGTGGACACTTTCCATAGTCTTTGGAGTTGGATGGAGTGACAAAGATGCAGACAAAATAGACCAAGTCTGAGCATGGAGATGCACATTTCAAGAACTGGATGCAATAGTTGGACTACTTACCCAATCGGTGCATCACTTGATGCTAGCATCATGTGGAGACATGACAAAGTTGGTTGAAGTATGGATGCAGTAGAAAGTTCACAAGAGTTCAACACTTTGACATTTTTGGAGTTTTCATAGAGGTTGCAATAATAGTTGAGGCAGTAGCAGCAGTAAAAAAATGAAGAGTGATCATCACAACAAGACAATGGCAACATGGGAATTTCACACAAATTTGGAGAAGAAACATATTTCCATTATAAAGGAAAAATTGGTTGCACACAAATTTGGACAGAGGACAGTGTGGATGGTTACACAGGTTGTGGATGATTGTAGCACGAGTTGGAAACTTGGAGTTTCCACTTTGAAAGGAAAATTGGGGTTTCCACTTTGACAAAAAATTGGGGTTTCCAGTTGGCATGAAACTTGGGGTTTCCAACATACTTAGTTGCGATGGGGGCATGAGTTTGGGTAGATACTTGGAGATCACATATTTTGTGGACGTTGTCGGGGATGGAAACAACTTGAGGTGGGGGAGGATGTAAGGTCTTCAGTTAGAAGTTCATAGAGACCCTCACCCAAGTCCTCAAGGAGACAGGATTTGGGGTTACTCCAGCACTAAAGGATCACATCGGTTGGGAAAGTGGACTCCTTGGACGCATGAACACGCCAAGGGGCTTGCCCAAGCATGCAACAACCAATATAAGGGGTGCACCAAATAGGTTTTCGAGTGTGTCAACATGAGGAGCAAACCAAGGTTGGGGGCTGTTGGTCCCAAGGGACACGATGGTTGACGATCGCATGGGTTCATTTGTGTGCACTGTGTCCAGAAAGGTGCATGACAGTTCATTTGGGAATGTTGGTCCGCGAAGGCACGTGACACACCCAAAGAACAAAACGATTTGTGATGGTAACCTTTGGATTCCATATAAGATAAAAATGGCGCATAGCCAAGGAAAGAATATTTTCACAACAAGGAGAGAAATATCAACTCTACGATTTTGAGGCATACTTGGATGAAGAGGGGAAATCTCCCTTAATGAGCCAAGTCGCTCCACATGGGAGGACTTGTGCTGCTTTGAGGTAATTATGTGGATAAAGTTGGGGCAAACTTACTTTTCATCGAGTTTGGGAAAGTTTTGTCACAGGTTTGTGTGTGCCAACTATAAGACAAAACCATAGGTCTGTGTGAAGTCTTGTGACAGAAAAGAGACGATGAGTCTGTGGTGGATGCACGTTTGGGGTGCTCCGCAGGAGTTGCAAAATTTGTTGCGTCGGACGAGTCTTGGTGTGAAAATTTTGTGTATGACGGACGAGTTGGTCTTCAAGGTACAAATCCAAGCAAAGCCAAGTGGATTGAGGTTGGAAAGGTGAGGGAGCTATACCCTCATCTTCAGATAGACTGAAAATAGTCTTTTGGAGGTCCAAAATCTTTCTAATGGGGAGGTGTGATCCAGGGGATCAAATTTTGCTCAAAAAATCAAAGTGCTCGAAATTGCTTCAAATCAAACAAGAGCGTAGGCCTTGTCGTTACGAACCCAACGCAACTAATTTGGGTTCAAACGAACATCGGGAGCGAGAGATATTGGGTTCTGTTCAAAATGACAAACAGGCAAAAAAGGGGTGTTGGTTGTACAGTTCGTACGGATGCTGAGGTGGTAGGCCGTACGACATGTGGCAGGTCGTATGACACATGGCAGGCAGTTATTTGGATAGTTGGCGTGTGACATGGCATGTTTGCGGTGAACGAGATGACGACACATGGCCCAGTCAATGGCTGCCACGTGTCATATATACATTGGTTTAAAATTATGTTGTTGGCTGGAGTTGACCCCGTGACCTCCGAGCAGGGGGGAGAGACTTGGGAAGAGCCGCCAACCGGCGCACCACTGGTTGTTCCTTGTTATTTATATGGAAAAATATTTATATATTTTTTCATATCTGTATAGTTGGGGAGCGACCGGGCTTGGGATTAGCCCCAGCCCTTGGTCGCACATTGTGTTAACATATGACCCATTGCTATACCATTCGATGTGCGCACGCGGTTATGTTTTGTTTTGGTTCCAATGATTATACAAACGACCCACCACCTGTCCTTTGACCATTGGCTTGTGGAATGGGAGCCTATGTTTATACTTGCGCGAGGTCATATGGGTCATATGACCTTGCCCTTGATGGTTAGGGGCTAGGTGCACCCGTAACTGTCCTACAGTTTGCACGGTTTGCGAGGTTGCATCTGGTGCTAAGTTTTTACGCTTAAATATGCGTGTGGGCTAGGTTGAGCCAACAAGGGTGTGTTTTGTAGATGCAGAGACAACAAGTTTGAAGGGGGACTTTTAGGAAGCCTATCTTCTTCAATTTTTGGCCAAATGAGGTGTCGAAAAAGCCCAGCTAGGGGTTTTTGGATGTTCTGGAGCCATTGGAGCCATATATTTGGCATTTGGAGCATTGTAAAGCACATTTTGAGCACTTTGAGAAAATAATACAAATGATCCATTAGAAGCTGGACCAGGAGATGTAGCCCAAGAGAGGGGTGAATTCCTTTATCATTTGTTGTGTTATGTGTTTTTTGTTCACTGTTTTTTGATGATGTTTATATGCATCTTGAATGAGTAAATCCTATTAAAGTTGTGTTTCAAAGTTGATCCATTTGCATTTTAACACATAAAATTTAACTTGCAAATATTTTCAAGAATACAAGTCTTCTTTATTTTTAGATCAGTTGCGTAGATAGTTTAGTGGGAACATTCGCAGATTTGGTGAACAGTTCAGTGGAGTGAGTTGGTTCATACCAAATAATTTTCATCAGACTTACGATATAGGATTCCAGTTAACGACGTGGTGGAAGATTGATCTGGGTGCACACCTTGTATAGACCAAGAGCAGAGTTTGTGGTGAAATGAAGCACTTAGACAAGGTGGGTGATCACAAAACTCATCGCAGAACTTGTCATAGAGTTGATTGCATAGGAATTTTTCGAAAAGACTTGGTGAAGGTTCAGTAAGGTGGACTGACCTTTTATAGAGACAATTTGGGTGCAGAATTGGTTGGTTTGATTTGCGGTGGAAGTAAGTGCCAAACCTGTTGTGCACACCTTGAAGGGACCAAGCATGGATTTCATTGGGTGTATCGAGCACTTGGGAAAGGTGGATGAATGTAATACTTTTCACAGATCTAACCATGGAAGTGATCGTAGAGGGTGATCACATAAGTGATTGTGAAGGGGAGTAGTTCTGAGTTGCAACAATTTGAATCACTCGGGTGTGTTGGATGACATGAGGAAACCTAGAGTATCTTTGCAACAAGGCAGTTGGTTGGGCACATTTTCATCATGACATCTTCATGCCATGCATCATTGAGAACAAAAGTTGAGTTGAGTTGGGTTTTTGGATAAGTAGGTCAACCACAACCCTCGAACGAGTTGACTCTTCACATAATTGTGTAAACCAGTTAAAAAAAATATGACTTGGAGTTAGGAATCATGTGCATGGTGCCTTGAAGTGGAAGCATTTAAGGTGTGGAGATGGAAGGACATTGGAGATGAGTTAGGCCTATTTTATGAGAATTTTGGGACTTAGATGTTTTCTAAAATAGATGGATGGACTTGGCCTTGTATCACATCAAAGGTGCTTGCAGGTTTGTGTAGTTGGATACAGTGATTGAGGGGAGTTCATTTGCACAGTCAGTGTCTTGGGAAAGTGAAGGTCCAAGACATTAGACTTAAACCATGGGTGCAACCAAGGATGTCATTGGAAAGGTATGGTTGTCCTTGAGTTCCTTCATTTACTAAGTGTTGAAGTGATATCTTTGAATGGAAGTTGGATGACTTGGTGGTTCACGTGTAATATGTTTCCACAGTGAAAAATGAAAGACTTGAGGGTGACTCAAGTGGTGCATATTTAAAGAAGGCATGTAGCAGTTTCGGATGTCTTGATTTGGGTGAATGTGCAGAGAGATTTGGGAAACCTATTTGGATGAATCCTATAGTGGATTTAGGAAGATTTGGATGCAGTTATGGAGGTAGTTTGAGGAAGGTGCCTAACTCTTGGATGAGGCACCTTGGTGCCTTAGCTAGATTCGTTGGGTCATACAATGATTTGACAATCATGATGACAGTGCCAAATTTTGGATGGTTGCAGGAGGTGCAAGGAAGTTCTTTTCTAAAATATGGATGGATTCAACAGAGAAGTCGACCAATAATTGTTGGTAGTCAACCTGAATGGGAAAAATGCAGACCAAGTGACTTGCGTGGTCTTCGCTCACCTTTGGTATGGGACATTGAATGAGGAAAAGTGCACCTCAATGAATTGTGGATGATTGTGCAATGACTTAGAGATCTGGGAGGGTCATTGGTTAAGGTTGGTAGAAGTATTGGTTTGAGCATGCCTAAGGCATGGAATTTCTTTGAAGTGACTCATTTTACTTGGAGCACTTTGGACAATGCATTGGGATGTTTAAGGAGTGTAGGATTTGTGGACATACTCATTGCAGATGTTGAGTTGCAGAGAAGTGACTTGATGAAAGGAGGCAAGTTAAAGACTTGTCTTCATTTGGAGGATTGTGCGGACATAGAGATTGCAACATGAAGATATTACTTGGACATGAGAATTTCTCTTCTTTGGGGCAGCATGGTTGAGGGTGAATCCTAACCATTCCAAGGCATAGAGAGGTAGATCTAGCAGCATGGACGAGTGATGAAGTAGTGGGAAAAAGGAAGTATGGGAGTGAAATTCTTGGTGTAGATTGGCTAACTATTCCCATGAGGTGGAAAGTGGAGTCAATTTGTCGCAGATGAATTTATTTCGGGGTGACTTCGTAGTGAAGAAAGGTGAGGGATGACCTTTCCTTGGTCTAAGGGTTGCACGAATGGATCAAATTGTTAAAGGAAGTGACTGGGTTTTGTATGAGGGTGTTTAGTCTCAATGAATGTGAAGGTTGGACTGGCCATTCAACTAGTTCACAACTTGGGAGAGAAAAACAACATGACAGGGGAGTCAAGAGTACATATGCACCCGTAGGTTTGAAGTGCATCACTTAGAAATTGTGGAAGATCTCCTTGACGAAGATCAGATGATGGAAACAAAAATGAGGCAAGGGTGGAAAAATTCTTTAGTCTTTGGAGTTGGATGGAGTGACAAACATGCAGACAGAAAAGTCTAAGTCTGAGCATGGAGATGCACATTTCAAGAACTGGATGCAACACTTGGAATAGTTACTCAATCGGTGTAGGAATTGATGCTAGCATTGTTTGGAGACATGACAGAGTTGGTTGAAGTATGGATGCAGTAGAAAGTTCACAGGATTTCAACACTTAGACATTTTTGGAGTTTTCATAAAGGTTGAAATAACAGTTGAGGCAGTAGTAGCAATAAAAAAAATAAGAGTGATCATCATAATGTTGGAGATATGGCTATAACAGAAGACTGAAGCAGATGGTTAAGGTTGTCATTGATGGAAATCGGTTATGGAGCAGTCAAGGATGTCAACACGCACAAGAATGCTGGAACACGAATGCTGGAACACGAATGTTGGAACACGACTGCTGGAACACGACTGCTGGAACACGAC
>ML795279.1:213540-225406 GCA_009831015.1 Picea engelmannii
TGTCGGGAATTAGGTCGGACAGAGTCTCGTACATGTCGAGCACCCTGAAGAGCCTTTCGCTTGACTTTTTGCTCATGGCCACGGATTCCCCAAACGCCAGAATCCTCGTCGTCGGCCTCTTGATGAGTTCCGCGAAACAGAAATCGCTGACGCTGTGAAGCCCTGAAAATATCTCGTCACAGAGCCGTTTCTCGCTGGCGAACAGAATCCTCACCGCAATTCTCACAGCGCGTATCCACTTCTTGATCTTGATGTCGAGAATTTCCCACTCCATCTTCTTCACGTCGCTCGTACTGAGCCGCTCGACCCCGATTCTGTTGAGACACCCTTCGATTACAGACTTTCTGGTCAGCCCGTAGATTCGTATGCACTCACTCCGATACCCGCAGGCAACCATACGCTTCGCTATGCTGCGGAGGTTCAGCACAGCTTGGGCCGGCATAATGTCGATTTCGCAAATCTCGTCGGCGTTACAATTCCAACTCTGATGGCGGCCGCTGCTGCTTTCATCTTCGTCTGTCGACCCGTCGTCCGACGAAGCGTGGCTGGAGTTGCCGTCGTCAAGCACCATGGTCGGCTGGACGTTGCCCGACAGAATTCGGTGAAACTCCTTCTCAAGGCGAGCCATCGACATTTCCATGAGGCGCTGCGCGCGCACCATCTTGTCGGAGCTGCTGTGAGTGACGACCAGAGTTTCCATGAGATGACGTAGACCGTCTACAGCGTCGAGATATTCGTTGGTTTCTTTTGGGTTGCTCTGGAACAATATGGGGTTGAACGAGTTGGAGTCCAGGCATGGGATTATTCGGTCAGCGTAATCCAAATTTGCCTCTAAATCAGCCGATTTCCCATGGGGATTGCCGGGATTTTGATGGCTCGTGGCGGAAAGGCGGTTGCCGAAGGTGAGGATTGTGAACATGTCTCTCGTCATGTTCTCAGAGGAGCCCCCTACTCTGTCTTCTCCTCCTACCGCTGCTTCCTGTATCACCATTGACGTATATATAATGAGTATTATAAAATCAACAGATTGCTCGAATGCTTCAGAATTCGTGAGAACAGAGGAATCTTGCAACCCAGAAAATCTGAATAGTCTCTATGGTTTTAAGAGAGAAATCCTGCGTATGAACGGCAAAATGACTAATGAGAATTCAACCTCCAGAGCCTCGTGAAATATGAGAGAATGAGGAAATTTGAGGTAGGTGGTGTATTTAAAGGAGTGTAGGGATAAATAGACACATGGATGGTTGGACGTGGTGTGATTCTAAATTCGGTTTTTCCTGAATAAAATTCACTTCACTTCCCTGCCCAATCTGATTGAGTGAATTCTGAGTCAAACTTAATTATTAAGTGGCGTCCACGCTTCTTACATAAGCGCTGAGGCTCATGTATTCCATGTTTTACAAAAGTTGTAGATTCGATGAATAATTATGCCGAAAAGCGTATACTTATTAACAATAGGTATAGGTAGATTTAATAGGAATAATTATGTCGAAAAGTGTATACTTATTAACAATAGATAGATTTAATAGGAGTTTAGTGCTTAATAAGTTTTCTAGCAACGTGCAATTTGATTTGACGAATAATATTTAAAGCAACGTATAATTTGATATCAACATTCACGAATGATGGCAGATAGATTTAATAGGAGTTTAGTGCTTAATAAGTTTTCTAACAACGTGCAATTTGACTTGAATAATATTTAAAGCAACGTGCAATTTGATATCAACATTCACGAATGGTGGCAGTCAATAATCTGTCCGCTGTCATCTTACGCGCTTCTTACGCGCTGAGCGTTTTTAAGTGTCGTCCACGCTTCTAACGCGCTGAACGTTTTTACGCTTCTTAGATAGCCCTGAGCTTTGATATCAACATTCACGAATCTGTCCGCTGTCATCTGGCATCGTTACATGTAACTTCCAGCAAAGCCTACATGTGTCATAGTTAAGCCGTCATAATTGACTTCAAAGTATACCTTGCAACTTGATTATTTGTGATTGTGGTTCGTGAATATGGATTATTTGTCCTTACTTGTGGTTCTTATTCGTGAATCTGGATTAGAGGGAGGGAGGGAATTACTCACGGGCCTTTTCTGGCTGAATAAGCAACTCCATATCTTCCAAGAACAGCTTGAAGTCTTTCGAGCCATTTTAGGTCAGCGATGGCGGGCGATTGCAGGGTTTTGAACTGGGCTTGCCCAGAGAATTTGGCGCCCAGTTCTCGTGAGTTCATGCGCTGGTTACTACGGTGTCATTGACGACCCCCGGCGGAACTCGACCTATCTGTTTCTCCAGCTTGGTATTTTACTATTGTTTAAAGCTCCAGCGGATTACTTAATACTTGATTTCTAAGTTCAGTTCCCCGGTAGATACACTCTTTCTTGGACTGTTGACCAATATTGCTCGCGTCCTTATCGACTGTCGGCCACTCAACGCCTGTGTCTTGGTTCTCTGACCCCATCTGCACAGTGTCAGTTATCGCCCTTCGACTGATTTACTGACCTCACTCGTTGCTGGCCGGGTTCGGAGTACTGGAGTAAGCACCTTAGTATCTACAGGCGAACCATTGTGCTTTTGGGTACTACTTTACTACAACAGCGCTTGTCGGCCACTATCACGACTGTGTCTTGGTTCTCTGACCCCATCTGCACAGCGACAGTTTTTGCCCATCGTCTGTTTTACTGACCACACTCTCTTTTTCTTGTTGCTGGCTGGGTTCGGAGTTACTGGAGTAAGCACATTAGTGTCTTTACTTGGGGGCTACAGGCGAAACATTGTGCTCTTGGGTACTTCTTAACTACATCAGCGCTGGTATGGCACCGACTATTTCTTCATAGGCGTTTTTTAACTTTTGTCCAGCTCACTCTTCTACAGATCCTACCTCTTCTCCGTTTGACCCTGTTTCACAGACTTCTATCCTTTCTATAACCTGCTGTCTCCTTGTTGTCCTCATCGGGCTCGTTTCTCCACCTATTCCCGCCTCGATCTTCTTCTAAAGGGCCTACCTCCGGGTCCCTTAGCCATGGAGTCACTGACAACTGACCTGATGCACCCATCTGATGAACTAATCTGGGAGCAAGCGGGACTCTTTGACAAGGTGGATTCCCTCGAAAAATCACTACATATACTCCCTACTAAGCCCTCCAATATAAACTCTTCTGCTGACCCGGCCTATCTTTCGTACAAACCTGCTCAGACTACACTTGACTCCTCTCCCATACTGCCTAGTGCTGGTCACACTATTACACAGGCAGCACATCTAGCTACAAACTCACCCAGCCATGCTAAAAAGGGAAGAAAGGCGTGGAAGTCGATTAGAAGATCAAAGAGGCTAGTTCTTGGTGACGGAGTTGGTTTCGAAGAGCTCTGGAAGATGTCTACTTGCACCCTGGTGGGCCGTTTCTCCTATAAACGTTCCAGCACTTTATCCCTGGAGGAATGGACTAAGCAAATTTGGTATCCCCTCTTGGGTTACACTCCAGAGATACAATATCTGAGAAATGGCTGGTTGAGCTTCCACTGCAACACTCCTGAGGATGCTTCCCTGCTTCTTTCCTCCTCATGGGTTGAAGGAGGCAGCAGTCTCATGCTCAAACGCTGGAGGCTTGCTTTCAACCCGGACACTGAAATCTTCCAACTCAGACACATCTGGGTGCTTCTCCCAGGCCTACCACTTTTTCTCTGGAATAAAGGAGCGTTGACTGCTATTGCAAACTCCCTGGGCAGGCTCATTGCTCTTGACTCTCTCTCGCACACAGGTCACTTGAGGAAGCTGGGTAGAGTCTTGGTTGAGATTGATATTTCCTCTGGACTGCTGGAATCCTTGGAAATCGAGTGGAGAGGCCGCATACACCTTCAAAAGATGGATTATCTCGGAATCCCTTTTCGCTGCAACCTCTGCCGGGAAACTGGCCACCTTCGTCTCACCTGTCCTGGTAAGTTACTCTCCGACCCCTCTGAAGATCTGGATCTACACCTAAATCCTCCTGCTTATATGGAGGTGGACCCCTCCCTTGCATATCTGGACTCGCCCACACAACTGACCTCTCCTCCACTTACTGGACTGGCTGCCTCCTCGCTATCCAAACTGAAGTTGTTTTGTCCTTCTTTGTATAAATCCCTCTCGGTTGCTGAGAAGGAACTCTACAGTGGCTTCTCTTGGCTCTCCAATACACACTGTGTAAATGATCCAGGAGTAGGTGAGTCTTGCATACCTGCTCCTCTACAGACTGGCGCTCCCTCTGTTGTCCCCTTGCCCTTGCATCATACTCCCGCTAGTCCCTTGGACGTACCTTCCTCTCCTACCTCCTCCCCTGTTGAACTGGATGTATCCTCGTCGTTACTCCCTGACTTTAGTCAGCCTGCTGACGAAGGCTCTAAGCTTTTGGCTGAGTTAAATTCCTCCTTCCCTGCTTCAGATCCTCCAGAAAATTTCACACATCTCCCTGTTTATCGAGGGAAAGAGCTCATCATCACAGCCTGTGGGGAGGGTTCTTCTTCCACTAGACCCACGGATACTGTGGAGAAGACTTTTGCTTGGTCTAGAGGTATAGGCGTGGAGCTCTCTCCACTCCAGACACGTAGTACCAGAAAGAAAAAGGAACAACTGAACTCCACACATGATCCTGCTGTCAACCCCTCCCAGGACAGAAAGGCCCTTAGAGCAATGAAGGCCTTGGCACGGTCAAAGTAATGATTGTGCTCTCACTTAATATTCGGGGGATCGGAGGCCCCCTCAAGACGACATCCTTCCGACGGCTACTGGAGACCACGAAGCCCGACATTATTTTTCTTCAAGAGACCCTTACGGTGGAACAAAAGGCTAGAGACTTCCTGCATCAGTTCCGATCTTCCTGGGTTACTGTGGCTGTTAATTCTCTGGGTAATTCTGGTGGATTGCTAATGGCATGGAATCCAGATATATTTGAGCTACGTCCCTTTCTTTCCAGGGGAGGTATTATGCTTATTGGCCACTCCCTTGCATCCAATCAGGAGGTGGCCTTCCTCAACGTCTACGGCCCTTGTACAAATAAACTGCCTTTCTGGACACACCTATCTAAGAGTGGAATTCTTTCGATCCCCAATCTCATTCTGGGGGGAGACCTTAACATTATTCTATCGGTTGCAGAACACTGGGGAGGCTCTTTCCTGTCGGGATCTGCTGAGGCTTCATACAAACAGATTTTTGATTCTAATAATCTTATAGATGTAATGCTGACCCGCCTGACCCCCACCTGGCGTAATGGACGTGCTGGTCGGGATGCTATTGCTCGACGACTGGATCGCTTCCTTGTGGCCGATAGTCTCCTATCATCATCTGTTGCTCCGATTTTGTGGGTGGCATATCCTTTCTATTCGGATCACGCCCTTGTTCTTCTCCAATTGCAGCCTACTGTACACAGACCGACACCCTTCAAATTCAATCATCGTTGGTTAGCCAGTGATTCCTATTCAGACCTTGTCCACGCTTTCTGGACCGACCACTGTTTTCTTGCGGAGGAAAATCCACAAATTCGCCTGGTCTGGAAGTTAAAATTCCTCAAAACAAAATCGATTGGGTGGCTAAAGGACAAGAAAATAGCGGAGGGGGCCTACCTACAATTGCTGGAGACGCAGATCAATTCGATTTTACTCAATTCCACTACCTCGGCCTTGACTGTGGGGGAGTCCGACAGCCTTCGACAGCTTGAAACACACAGAGCGGCCATTTTACGAGAAGAGGAGTTTTGCTGGAGATTGCGCAGCCACGCAACTTGGCTCAAGTGCGGAGATTCAAACTCCAGTTTCTTTCATAAGGTAGCCAGTTTTAATAGAAATAATAAATCTATATGGTCTATTGAAAGTGAAGAAAATGGACAAATTCGTGGGCAGAAAGATCTACTGACAGAAGCTGCCTCCCATTTTTCACATTTGTACAAAGCATCAAACATCCATAATCTCCGAGAAAAGGTATCCACGGCAAGTCTGTTTCCCCGATTGGTAACTGATGAGGAAGCCACAGTCCTCTTTAAGCCTGTTACTCTCACTGAGCTCAAAGATATCTTGTTACATTTTAAAAAAGAGCGGAGTCCGGGGCCAGATGGCTGGACCACAAAATTTTTCATTTACTACTTTGATCTAGTTGGTGTGGACCTTCTTCGGATGGTTGAGGATTCTCGCATCAAGGGAAAGATTGTTGCTGGAATTAACTCTACATTCCTGGTACTTATTCCGAAGGAAAGCAACCCGATTTCCTTTAATGACTTTCGACCGATTGCCCTGTGTAACCTTATCTATAAGGTCATTGCAAAAGTCATCTCAAATCGCATCAAGCCATATCTAGGGAAGAGTCTCTCGGAATGACAGCTTGGTTTCTTGAAGGGCAGAAGAATACAAGATGCAATCGGAGCTGCCCACGAGTGCCTCCACAGTATCAAGCAAAAAAACCAAAAAGCGCTGGTCTTGAAACTTGACCTTAAGAAAGCATTTGACTGTACAAATTGGGAGTTCCTGAGGCCCATTTTACATGCTGTAGGTTTCAGAGACAAACTCACAAGCTGGATCCTGGCCTGTGTTACCAATGCAAATATTGTTGTCTTGATCAACGGCGAGGCTTCTCCTTTTTTCAAAAATGAGAGGGGGCTCCGACAGGGATGCCCACTCTCCCCATACCTCTTTATCCTGATTATGGAGGGCCTTAGTCTCCTTCTCACACAAAGCTACAATGCTCACCATATATCTGGCATAAAGGTTTCAAAGTTTATTAATATCTTCCTCCTTATGTTTGTGGACGATGTACTCATCCTGACAAAAGCAGACTTTGCTGAATGGCTAGTTATACAGAATATTCTCAGCCTTTTCTGCTCGGTTTCAGGATTATCCATCAACCACTCGAAGTCCACAGCCCACTACTGGGGACTCTCGGCCCCTGATCTTCTCCGATTCATGGATCACCTTCCCTTCTCTTTCCTTGATCTAAAGGAGGGGTTCAGGTACCTTGGGTACCAGCTGAAACTGGGAGCTACCCTCCCGGAGGACTGGCGCTGGTTAGTTGCAACATTTGAAAGAAAAATTGATTTTTGGTGCAATAAGTGGCTGTCCATGGGGGGCAGGTACATCCTGATAAAAACAGTGCTGGAAAGTCTTGCCATTTTCTGGATGACCCTTGAGCGGGTTCCAAAAAAAGTCATCCATATTCTCCGCAGACTTGCTTTCAATTTTTTGTGGAATGGACAGGCTTGTAGACGGTGAATTCATCTCTGTGGTTAGGAAACGCTCTCCAAACCCCGAAGAGTGGGGGGTTGGGGTCTAAAGAACCTCTTTATTTTCAACACTGCCCTCCTTGCTAGCTCATTTTGGCTAGCAGCAACTCAGGAGTGTATTTGGCACCGAATCATTGCAGACAAGTACATGGGCTCCTTACCGTTTAGTGCTTGGATACGAAAGTCTTCACTAAAGAAAAAGTGGGCTTCCCCCTTCTGGAAAGGCATGGTTGCCGCTTCGCCTTTGATCCTCCACTGGCTTCGATGGAAGCCTGGATCTGGTAAGGAGATTTCATTAGGGAAAGATTTGATCCTCGGGCTGGAGGATAGTTCCCTCCTCTCACCTTCTATTTGTCTACATCTCCGCTCATTGAATTTATTGACCCTAGATCGAGTCCAAATACCGACTAGAGATCACACTATGCCAGATTTCTGGCTGGATTGCAGGGACCTGTCATTTAGTGGACAGTGGGCGGCTGAGTGGTCTCGTTTTACTCTTGCTCTCAAAAGCGCAGGTATCTCCTTAACTAATATGCCAGATACACTGTTGTGGGCGGGAGGGGATGCCACGGGTATTCTCTCGATAAGAAACCTCTACACGGCCCTCCTCTATCAAAACTTACATCGTGTTGACTCCTCCTGGTTCTTCCAGATCTGGAACTGGTCTATCCCACTCAAGATCAAACTATTTCTCTGGCTCGCAGGGAAGGAGAAGATCCTAACCTGGGATTCGCTCCATCGACGTGGTTGGGAAGGGCCTAGTATCTGCCTATTATGCCGCCGGGCTCCAGAAGACGTTCATCACCTATTTGTCCACTGTATCTTTGCGAGGGAGGTCTGGACCTATCTCCTTAACCATTTGTCTCTCCCTTACACCTGGCAAAGAGACTCCCTCTCTGACTGTTTTCAATTGTGGACCTCCCTAAGATCTCCTCCTTATTGCCTGGCAGCCCATGCCTGCTGGCAACTATGGCTCACAAGGAACAGGGCGACCTTTGAGGATCAGACTCCATCCCTGCAGTCTGTTGTATACAGTGTATTGTCCACCTTCCACTGGAAACTATCTAGGGACATACCACATTTCCACAAAGCTCCAGATTTTAAGCTGCCAGAAGGTTATACACTCGCCTGCTTTGATGGTGTTGCGCAAGTTAATGGTCGTTGTGGCGCGGGAGGTATCTTCAAATCTCACCAATCAAGGATTACTAAATGGTATTTTAGCTGCGGTGAGGGCTCGAACACAAAAGCATAGCTCCTGGGGCTCTGGACCACACTCTTCTTAGCTTCCTCGTGGTCTATCAAATTCATGATTGTTCTGGGTGACTCGCCTGTTGTTATTGATTGGATTAACCAAAAATCCAATCTGCGCTCCGTCCACATTGAAGGTTGGAAACACAAAACACAGGAGCTGTCAAAGCACTTTTCAGACATCAGGTTTCATCATTTTTCCAGATCCTTCAACAGTGAAGCAGACGCACTAAGTGCCGAGGTCGGTAGACTCTCCATCTTTCACTCTGACAGTGGAATTGATAGCTTTATGACTTGCATTAGTATCTTCTGAACGTTCCATGTCCGTTTTTGTAAGGATGCGATCATTTGGATTGCCTGTGGTTGATGACACGACTGGATACATAGCGCAATTGAATTTCCTGAACATGCTTTCTGTCCATTTGGGTTGGATCGATTCTGGGTTGCCTGTGGTAGAAGACAGGTCTCTGATCAGTGTTAGGCCGGTGTCCTGCGAGACCCGTTGACTGTTGCCCCTCCTATTCTTGGCGAATTTATTGTTTCATCCGCTAGCTGACTGCTTGGCTCATGGACAGTGAAAAATGCATGCCGCTGACAAACTGTAAATGGATTTATATCAATTATAAATTTGAGTAATTTTTCTTTAGAAAAAAAATTGTCGCGATTTAGAAAACAAATTTGTGATATAAATGGTTAACCAAAAATATATATAATAAGACCGTGTGAAGTTAACATTAATTTTTGATATGTTATACATCATTGACCTTATCAATAATCTTTATCAGGTTGATATAAGATTTGTCAATTTGCACGTTTGTTAAGTTTAAAATTTAAATAATTAATGTTAAAATAATATTGTATAAATGTAATATATAAATTAAAATAATAATTTACATTAATGTACAATGAGATATTTTAATTGTTTGATAAGTTAATAATATATTAAATATTTTATTAAATATATTATTAAAATATTTTAATACATTAATAAATTATTAATACATTAATAAAGTAATATATTAATAAAATAGTAATATATTGATTTTGTCTCAATGTATAAATTAAAGTATTAATACATTAAAATATGTATTAGCTCATTGATTACTATTTAAGTAATGTAATGTAACATTAATAATGTAATGATATATTAATGGATTAATGTAATATATAGATAGAAGTATTAATTTCCATTAATGTATAAAGTAACATATAAATTAATTGATACATGAATAATGTAATGTGTTAATTAATTTATACATTAATATATTATTAATTAATACATTGTTAATGTATTAATACACTAATAAAATAATACATTAATAATATATTAAATTCATCAATAAATGCATTAGTAAATACATTATTGAAGTATTAATACGGTAATAAAGTAATATATTAATAAAAAATAAATAAAGTAATAAGTTCAATGAATTTAGTAAAACTTTATTAAAGTACACATAATAATAATAATAATAATAATAATAATAATAATCTATTTTTAAGGTCACGACAAAGCCAAACCCCAAACCCCTTGTTTATGAGACAAGAGACCCCTTCCATGCAGCCAAATTCTTCCATGCAGCCAAATTGGTGTATGAGACCCCCTTATTTGTGGGACAAGGGACCCCCTCCATGGAGAGATTTGCTACTAAAGACTATAAATATATATACATGCCTTACCCCCCTTTAGATTTGAACCTATGACCTCCAAATAGGAAACAAATGTTCTCAACCTCTAAACCCACTCAAGTTGTATAAATTAAAGTATTAATTTACAATAATAACGTAATGTAGTAATTAATAAATGCATTAATACATTATTAATTAATACAATGATAAAGTATTAATACACTAATAAAGTAATACATTATTAATACACTATTAAAGTAGTAATGCATTATAAAATCATTAATGCGTTAATGCATTTATTGAAAATAACCATGGTTAATTATGGTTGACCAATAAATCATGGTTTCTTATGGTCATGACTATGAAGGAAATTAATGTAGTAATTACTAAAACATTATTATGTTGGAATAGGTTTGTCACATTTTGGAATTGGGTTATGTTCATTACATTACAACATTGGGAAATTGTCATCTCTTTGCAATATTGATCTATGTTTGTCACAATGCGACATTAGGTTGTGTACATCACATTGTGACAATGGGTTATGTTTGACACATTGCAACATTTCGAAATGTTTATCACATTGCGACGTTGGGATATTTGCATCACATTGTGATGGTGATGCATTTTTCATCACATTGTGACGATGAGGCTAAGTTCGTCACATTGCAACAATATGGCTATGTGCATCACATTGTGATTATGAGGAAATTCTCATCATACTCAACGAAAGGGTATGTTCATCACATTGTGACGTTGTTATCCTTGCAAGAATGTGACAATACCATGTTTGTCAGAATGAAACATCATGGATACATTCGACACATTAGGATGAAGTGGCTATTATTGTCATATTATGATGATGATGCTATGTGTAAATGTGTTGAACCTGCATAGAATAGATCTATCTAAACAATAATACACAAATTTGCAGAGAGAATTTGAGAAAAAAGAAGAAGGAGAGAAAGAATAGAAGAATTCTCATTAACCGTTGTGAATAATGAATAATGTACACACGATATACTCTGTATAACGCAATGAGTGCGCACTGGAGGAGAACCAATGCGCCATAGTGGTGTTCTAGAGTGATATGGACACACACCAACAGTTACAGGAGTGAACTTCCACCTAGTCTAGTCTCCTAGGAAGTTACGGGAGTGAACTGCCACCTAGCTAAGTTAACTAGTCAACTAGTATGGGAATCAAGGGTAATGCGTCAGTCTGGTAATGATCCCAAGGCAAGTGTGCATTAGTTGGTGATGATCCCAATGTTACATCATGAAAAAACCAATGCAACATCTAAACTCAACTCAACTAGTCAAACTGAAGTGTCAACTGAAAGAGAATATTCTCCAGGTGGTATATTCTCCCCTAAAATATAGGAGATTGGATAATGAATAATTATGACTAATAAAAAAGGAAAAACCTTAGGAAAAAGAAATCCTAGGTGTGTGTGAAGTAACTCCAACACTATGTTCATCACATTGCGACAATGAGACTATGTTCATCACATTGCGACAATGATACTATGTTCATCACATTGTGAAAACATGGTTATTTTCATCACAATGTGACAATGGGGATATGTTCATGACAATATGATAATATGGAAATGTTCATCACATTGAGACGTTAGTTTTTTTTTCATGTGACGCTACCATATATAATGAATTAAACACATCATTAAATGCATCATGTGTGTGTGTGTGTGTGTATGTGTTGGATGAGAGTTAATTAAAAGATCAACATAAA